>JAVLUZ010000257.1:160683-302640 GCA_036768485.1 Mermis nigrescens | reverse complement strand
GAAGCTTTAGGAACTGGGTGGAGGAAAATCTGGGTAAATTCAACGCTATTCGAAAAATTGTGAACGTTACCACATGCGAGAGCGCCAGTATTTTTTTCTGTTTAATAATGTACAGTCAAGACCACAAGTAACGTTGCTCAAGCGCAGGCACGACAGGCATTGCAACAGGCGCCTGTGAATCGGCCGAAATTTTTATATTGGTAAATACGCGCGTCGAAAAGAAAAGGTCGCCACGCGACGACGCCTGTCGGTACGACTCACCAAGCGCCTGTACAACATGCGCTTGAGCAACCTATAATTGTGGTCTTGACTGTAGTGTCGGAGTCAAAGTAACTGTCGATAAAATTTTCTGAAGGTTTTGCCAACATTATTCGGTCCCCCAGAGGCCCTCAAAGAACATCTCTTAATTCTCCACTTACAGCACTTTTATTCTGGAGGCATAATGAATCACTTTATTGGCATTTTTCTCTTTCTTCCCTATCAATGCGTACCCAAACTTTGCCTAGCCTCGTTTTGGCTTTAGTTACATTCGGTTTTAATGGTTCAGCTTGATGAGAAGTCGCCAGAGTAGTAAAACATAGAGCATTTTTTTGGCCTATTTACACTGACATTACAAAAATTCAAAATAAGAAAATAGAGGTTCTAATAAAAAATTTAGTTGGTTTATCGCCCGCTTTCAAGCTTTTCAAATGCAATACACTGATTGTATTTAAAGCAACTGAAATCTATTTTTTCTTGTTATTGCATGGATATCAACTAGGCGCCTATTCTCATGCACTGTGATAGTTTTTAGTCGTCTCTTTCGAAAATGATTTCCACAGAAAATAACATACATATTTTCATATTTAGAAAGAGCACAAAAAATTGCACTAAATGAAAGTAATAGCTATCACAGCGTGTAAAGATGGTGTAGCTTAATATGGACTAGTTTCTGCTATTATGGTGCACTTAGACTGCAAAAGAAGCAAGATGGTGAACGCGAGACTTAAGCATCCTGATCATACAGTGGTCGCCATGAAAGATGACGCGCTATCACCCTCAGAATTAATGGATGGTGTGTCGCGAGCGCCGCAAGGCCCATCATGCGCCATCATCGCTTTTTTCTGCTAAGCGCCATTAACCTCCATCATCCCGTTAATCTGGCGATGCGGACGGCGCAATTTAGCTATTAATAGCGCCAACAAGGAAGCGTGCACGTGAATGCTGGCGCGCTTCCTTCTTGTTGGCGCTATTAATAGCTAAAGTGCGCCGTCCGTATCGCCAGATTAACGGGATGATGGAGGTTAATGGCGCTTAATAGAAAAAAGAGATGATGGCGCATGATGGACGTAACGCGGCGCTCGCGACGCACCATCCATTATATTCTGAGGGTGATGGCGCGTCATCTTTCATGGCGACCACTGTCAGTGGGCGTAACCAAAGTTCTGAGTAGGTACAAGATTTTTTCAAAAGGTCAAAAAAATGGCCTTAAAAAATGGTGAATATGGCGAAAAAGAACATCATTTTTCAACCTTTCTCATCGAGCACTGTCCATTGGCATCGAAAATTGCCGAGAAAAACAAATTTCCAAAAATTGAATTCCGGGGGTATTTTTGGTTTCTGGAAGTGCGGCATACTGACATACCCCCAAAAACCTCCCGCGCCCAGGTATGATCCTGATCGATGCCCTTACGTATTACGTAGAATAATTTGTTTGTTGCCTACTACAAGTAGGCTTCATTTACTAAACGACATACATAACACGAAAAAAACATGAACATAGGCATGAAGTGGGGGCAAAGCACAGGAATCCAAAAGCCGGTCCAGATGCATACAAGTTTGACTTCTATACCAAGAAAATAGCAAGGTTTTGTTAGATCAACTGCACATTGAATTTTACTCATGAAGTCGATTAGAAATACAAGTCTCATAGCTAACCCTTATGTACTTGCATCGCATACGTGGGCAGCAAGAAAATTCTGGGGGAGGGGGTGCAAGATTTTCCAAAGGTCAAAAAATGGCTTTAAAAAAGTGGTGGTATGGCGAAAAAAACAATTTTTCTACGTTTCTCATTGAAGCACTATCTATTGGCATCAAAAAATTGCGAAAAACGAAAAAAATTTTTTACAAATTGGATTCTGGGGGGGGGTATTTTGGTTTCTCGGTAGGGGAGGGGTGTGCATACCCCCCACGCCCAGGTGTGCTTACATATGTATGCACTAAAATATGTATGCATTATGTGAGCGATTTCTTGGAAGAGTACATGGAACGAGATAAATTTTGATGCGAGTTCTGGGGGTTTCGATGAATCCGAAATCCAAGCGAATAATGAACCAACCATTTCATTAGAAATCAAATAATTCGATCCTCGACCAAACGTGCACAGCTATGAGAATTATAGGGGAATGAAATTTCAAAGTGCCTTTTCGGGTTCAAAAAATGGCGGAGTACGCGTCAAAAACATTGTATTTCGGCGTTTATGACGATGCTCTATCTTTCTAGAGCAAAAAAACGAAAAATTCCGAAGAAATCGAAAAAAAGTCGAACAAATTGAACAAAATATAGGAAAAACATGAGTATAAAAGCGCAAAGCGCCGAAATTTTAGACGCTTTTTGAGCAATATACTAAAAAATGCTTAAAAAGCACCTTCTCTGGCGAATTTTTTGGAAATTGCCGAAAAATCGCGAATTCCATGGGGGATTTCTAGGGATAGAGTGAAAATTTTTCCAGCAAAGGAGGGGGTGAGATGTTCCTATCCGGGGCATTATGTCCTCGACCAATTTAAAAAATTTTTTGAACTCCTCTTCTCAGAATTAAGAACTTATTGGCTAACACTCCTCTTCAAAAAAATGGCCTGAAACGGATGCCGCTATTTGCCGCTTCGTCTTACGACGTATGCACATAATTAATTTCAATGAACAATCGTAAGATAGTAAGCAGATAAAATAATTATTTTTCAACTTTTTTCTCCAAATTTGGAGGCCGACTGGACGACGCCAGCGCCACTTCAGATGACTGAGTCAATCTGCGCCCGCATATTCGTGCATCTGCGAAGCGAATCCGGAGTCCGGACGCCGCGATGCATATGCGTCGACATGCGAACCCATTTCGTACTGCACATTTAAGTCGTTGAACAAGCGTTCCTGTTGGCGACGGGCCAAATCGCCCAATGCGGACTAAAAGCGGATCATCGGACGTTGTTTTCACAGCGCAGAACAAAATATATAGGATGGCCCTAAACATGCACGTAAGACGTGGGGATGCGGGGGATCCCGAGCCGAAGTCGGCCGTACTACCCCGGAAAATCCCCATGAGCCAGAAAATTTTTGACTGCTCAGCCCCCCCCCCCCCGATTTTTTGGAAAAAAATAGAATTTTTCTGGCATTTTTTTGGGTATTTTTTGGCCGATTTCGACAAAAATTGGAGGTCATGTAACCCTACAACGAAAAATGGCCGAGGACCCCACCCATAATACCGAGCCGTTACATATATGGCCCTAAAAGGCTACCTACGCCTAATGTTACTCGTCATAATTAGATAAGTAGTGCAAAAAGATCAGTGATTTGGTGCAAAATTTTACACGATTCGGTGCAAAATCTGGGGAAGAGATACAGTAACTTGATACACTAGCAAAGAAAATGCTCCGATGTAACAAAAAAGACGGATATACTTGGAATTGTGGATTATTAAGGATGTACAAAGGAGGGGACTAGGAATAAGCTACCTGTGTATAGGACTACAGTCGCAAAATCTGCTAAAATCAGACTTTCTCTAAGCAACGCAGAAAATCGAACTTATTCTGCGGCCTGCAGATTGAAATTAATTATTCAACTATAAAAACGACTGAAAAAGCAACAAGTTAGCCATGCAGTAGCTATGGGAAAGTAGAAGGAGTAAAGTAGGAGAGACTTTGCAAGCTAATTGAATGAAATAGCAAACATCGATGCATTCAAGACAATCAAAGACATTGTTGGTCGATTGTGTGCACTAATCAGTTGACGCCCGGTTTGCTTGCTACAATGCTCATGATAACAAAAAACACCTTTTAAGACAATTGCAGTTAGTTTTTATCAATCACGATACGAAACAAGTCAGCCTTGCAACTTGCAAGCAATTTACAAAAAGTAAACATTTTAGATTATATTAGTACACTCTTATGTGAAGCATTGAAAATTATTTAAGGGTTACATTTTTTCAAAGGCCGCAAAATATACTCAGATTTTTCGCGTTGCTTTGAGAAAGTCTGATTTTTAGCAGATTTTGCGACTTTTATCATATACATAGGTAGCTTTTTCCTAGTCCATTCCTTTACATCCTTAATAATCCACAATCTCAAGTACATTCGTCTTTTTTGTTCCATCGGAGCATTTTCTTTGCTAGTACTTTACTTTTAATTAGCATGATTTGAGTAAATCAGTCAGTAAACACATACGGTAACACACCACAATATTACAGCAGTCCAAGAACACGGAAAATAATATTGTTCTGAACATCAGCAATATCTTTGTTAAACAAGACCTTACCTTTATTAAAACGGATCAGAGTTTTTCAGCATAAACTTTACGCAATTATTCGGTGTAAAGAACATTTACGCTCAGATTCGTAATCCTGACTTCACATGAAACATTTTGGAAAAAATTAAGCTTCTGCAACGTTCTGAAACTAAATTTAATTTTCAGAGTAAACTTACATAACTACTGGGTGTAAACAAAACATAGTCACTAGTCAGATTCGTAATCCTGACATTAGGGAACATATCTGGAAAAAATTCACGTTTTGCAACGCTCTGGAAGTAAAATAAATTTGTAGTGTAAACTACACATTAACTAATAAATGAATAGTGCAAACGTTGCACAACTACTGGGTGCCGAGAAACCTAACAGTCAGATTCGTTATTCTGACATTACAACATTTTGAAAAAAATGCAGCTTTCGCAAGGCTCTAGAACAAAAATGAATTTGCACTGCAAACTTTACACAACCACAAAGTGTAAAGCAGAGTTTAGTCGGATTCGTAATTCTGATATTGATAATACGATCAACATTTATGAAAAAATTTAGTCTGTACAAAGGCCTGAAGACAAATAAATATTAGATGTAAACCACTTTACACTACTGTTGGGTGTAAACAAATGCGTTCAACTGAAATATCATATCCAATTCCTGGTACATTTTTAGACTTGAGATCATGTCCAGACTCTGACCGGAGAAGTTGGCAGAAAAAACAAGACAGAAACACGTTTAACACACCCAATTTTTGACTTTACACCTCCCGAAAAAGCTAAATATTGATGTAAACAAACGCAATTTGCTGCGACGTATGTCCCTTAAAAAGTACTTTATTTTTATTCTATTCGATCTATCCCGATTTCTCAACGGAGAAAGTGGCGAACAAAAAACGGACAAAAACGAATTTTCAACCATCCAACACATTGTAAACTTTAAAAATCTGAACTTGACTCCCCATTGAGTGTAAAGAAATTCAGTTTGGACCATTTTGTAGCCTTTGAATCGCATTACGTTTTTTATATTAAAAACTTCTGTTCCGCAAAATATTCGAGATGTTTACCAATCAAAATAAGGAAAAAGACGTGTTTTGTCGTCCATTTTCCACTCCTGATTTCGAACTTTATATCCCCATAAACAACTCAATATTGTTTTTTTAAACGCGACTTGCTGCGACGTGTAGCCCTTATAAGGTACTTTATGTCTATTTTATTCAATTTGTCCCGACTTATAAGCGGAAAAGTTGGCGGAGAAATCTTAGACAAAATCTGTTTTTTACACCATCCGCTAGAGTGTTAACTTTAAACCCCTAGATCTAACTCCGTATTGAATGCACAAAGGTTTTCTGATAAGCCGAAAATAGCCCTAGAGTCGTAGTACATTCTGCTGCAACAAATTTTAGGGGAATCATAACCAGATTTGTTGGAAGACAAAAAACAAGCCAAAATGTGTTTGTTCACCCTAAGATTCTTTACACTCTTTACACTTCCACTCAGAAAATAAGTCACTTTTCAAATAGATAAAAAAGTGATTTTGAGCTTAGTCAATTTTCTAAAAAAACACAATTTCAACAGCGAAAACAAACTTTCCTTCTAAACCCACTGAAACTAAATGGGTTTAGAAGCAAAGTTTGTTTTTCGCAATCAATTGTTTGTTTACACATGATTTCCCTTCATTTGATGCAAATTTTGGCTAAGGTGCGACTTTTGGTGCGAAACAGTGAAATTAGGTAAAGAATAACTTGATGCATCGCCAAATTTTGACTTTTCTAGTCGTCATAACATCGGTTAATATGGACAGAGCAAATAATGTTAAGCATACTTGTAACGGCTGGAAACTTTGGATAAGGGGTTTAAGACTATTTCGGGAAGGAGAAGGTAAAGACCTATGATATTCAGCCAAAATCAGCTAAAAACATGTATATGGCCAAAAACGCGAGTTATCGCCAAAACTTGGGGAAAAATAGTATAGGTTTGACAGATCAGATGAGCAAGTACTTCAAAATGCATATTTTGAAATGTAAAATCATGGAGTCGTTGCTTTGCGCGACAAGGAATAAGAATTGAAAATCAAAGTCAGGCGATAGTGAATGACTTTTTAAAAAATTTGAAATGTTCAAATTGAAAAAAATAAGATAAATTCACCTGGCCACTCGTTTTTGTCTCAGATTCACTGGAACCAGATGGAGCTTCTCCGCCTAAATCCTGATCGTGCTCCTCCTCGCCGTTCGTTTTTAAGCCCATCAATTTTTTCAGTCTCTTGGCTTGCTGATCGTCGGAGCAAGTGGCTAACATTGCGCCCCAGTGATCGGCTACCTAAAATTTGTAAAAATAATATAATGAAAAAAAAATCAATAATTGCTTGCCAAAAACAAAAACGTATAAAGTAGCTCATAAACACACGATCTGAGGGGTTTCAACCATAGATGGGCGTGGGGGGAGGTGGGAAGGTCTAGGGGGTTTGGAAACCCCTCCCCGAGAATCCAGCGGACCCCTTCCAAAAATCGATAGACCCACTTCCAGAATTGAATTTTTGGTGCTAAGTATTTTTGGAAATTTTAACCTATCGCACCCCGGAATTTGGCTGCTAGTAGTGATCGAGCGAAGGTCCATTTCTCACCTTCGGCCGAAGCCGAAGCTTCGGCCTGTCATACCTTCGGCTTCGGCCGAAGCCGAAGGCCCTATAATGTACATTGTGTAGACAGATCGCATCAAAGTTTATTCTTGTCGAATATAGCGCAATAAAATTTAAGTCGTGTGACTAAATATCTTGATCAACCTCGAAGAATTCCCACACGATTGACATTCAGTCGTAATATGCGTTTAAAAATCTAATTAATATAGGTTCCTACAAAAGTGTAAAGCACATTGATAGAACACAACCTGTTGAAATCACAAAATTATAGCTTCTTTAACATTGAAAAATGCAACATTCATATAAATGGATAAGTAATCAAAAATACATTTATATAAATGGAGTGTTACATACATAAGCAAACAAGAGCTCACAAAGTCGATTGAAAGGTTTATTGCAGCAAATAACATAAATCGATGCAATCCAGAAAACGATGTACAATGACAAATAAGCTGAATAATTAACAACGCTCCCAATTGATTCTCATAAACTCAAAACAAAGATTTAGAGGAAGCTTCGGCCTTCGGCCTTCGGTCATTTTTTGCGCCGACCTTCGGCCTTCGGCCGAAGGTCCAAAATGGCCGAAGGTGGCCGAAGCCGAAGCTTCGCTCGATCACTAGCTGCTACCCATGTATGTTTTCAATATTCCCTCCAGAAAAATTTTAACCCCCCCGCAAAAATTTTCTCACCCCTTCCATCCCTAGAATTCGCGATTTCTCAAAAGTTTCCAAAAACTTACGAAAAATTCCAAGAAAAGTTGGTTTTCCAAGTATTTCTAGCTATCTATTTGTTCAAAAGTAACGAATTTTCGGCGCTTCGCGCCATCCATTTTTTGACTATAATTTGTTCAATTTGTTCGACCTTTTTCGATTTTTTCGAAAATTTTCTAATCTTTTCTATGCTCTATAAAGTTAGAGCACCGTCAGAAGGGCCGAAAAACGGTGTTTTTAACGCGTATCCACCATTTTTAGGCCCAAAAGGGCACTTTGAAATTTCAACACCCCAGCATTCCCATGCTGTAAATGTCTGCTCATAGGTACGAGAAAAATAACCTTTAAGGCTTAGTTATGAAGAGACAAAGCACAGGGATCAAATTTTTAGCAAATATTTCCTAAAAGGAAGCAAAATTTATCTTTAAAAATGAGAAATCGGGGTGATGCAACTTTCAAAGATAATTATTACTTGCACCATAGGTGCACAAGGTCAGGGTCGGCAGGGGGGTTAAATGCCAAAAATCTAAAACAGTAAATTTAACGTTCACGATTTTTTTGCTGTTTTAATGATCAAAATGGACAAAATAGCCTATAAAACGTTTTTTCGTGTTAATAACACATTTTAAAAGCATTTTCAGTCCATTTTGACTGCATTATATTACTTTTAACACTAAAAAATGCAAAAATTTATCAATTTTGGGCGCTTTTTTGAGTAAGAAGTACTTAAAAGTACTGATCTGGCGCGAAGCGCCGGAAAAATATTTTGACATTTTTACTGATTTTGATGTCAAAAATGATGCAGAACAAGACCTGTTTGCTCAAAATCGCCGGACAGTACCGGTCTAGCTGACCCTAAGGGGAGGGGGTAATACCCCCCTCACCCCCTATGTGCATGTGTGACTTGCACGTGAGACAAATAATCGTCTACCCTACGGTTACACATGTAACATTATAAGCGTCGAAGTAACAAACGCAAAGTCGTACACACATAAACCTATAGTCTGGCCTGTATTCAGGGAGAGGGCGGGAGAGGCCGCCCCCCCACCGGAAATAAAAAAAAGTAATTTTCAGAATACACAAGGGTCCCCCAAAAATAAAAATGAAAAATTCTGCGAATAGGCCTAGAATACCATCAAAACAGAATTTCAGCGTAATTTTCAGTCAGTAGACTCAAAATTTTTCCTTCAAGATTTTCTAAAATTTTCTGAAAAGGTGCATTTTGAAGCGTTTTTAACTCTATTTGCTCAAAAGTGTCAAATTTTCGGCGCTTCGCGTCACATGTTCATGTTTTCCTTGTACTTGTTCAATTTATTCGACTTTTTTGAAATTTTTTCCGAATTTTTTTGTGCCTTTATGCCTTAGAAAGATAGAGCTCCATTAGAAACGCCGAAAAACGATGATTTTGACGCATACTCACTATTTTTAGGCCAAGAAAAGCAGCTTCACGAACGTTGTAAAGTATATGGTCAAAATCTGAAACAGTTTGCTTTCTAAATTTTATTTATTAAAATACTTATTTTTCAAACATACAGCTTTTCATCTCACTTTTAATATATTAGCTACATATATACAAGGTGTTTCAAAAAATAACGGTACCGCACTAATAAAGGTATACTGTAGCATATACGTAAAATTAACAATTAAAACTTCGCAGGAGTGTAGTCTTATGTATGGATGCTTGTTTGACATAATTTCTTGATGTGAGAAATTACAGCAGTCTACTTGCAGTGGTTACAAACTTATTAGCGGTCATCACTGATTTGGCAAAAATTTTAAAGTTTACGCGCTAAAACTGGAAGCATACATGGCTTTAGAAAAAAGCCCTGAATTCCGGGGATATCTTTCCCATATTATAAAATTTTACTAAACAAGCGACCAAACATTAGACCACACTCTTGCAAAGTTTCAACTATTAATTTTAAATATACGCTACAGTATATCCATTTTAGTGCGGTACCGTTTTTTATTGAAACACCCTTAAGCTCATCTCATAATCAAAACTAACTTTTTTCTCTTTATTGCCCTGCTGCCAGAGCTGCTTCCTCTTTTCCACTTGTTGCTTCAACTTCACCGATTTGTCCTCGAAATTTTTAATTTTCGCCTGTTCTAACGTCTGCTGTTGCTTTGCCTGGTCCTTGAAACCCGGCTCTTTAACAATCCTAGAAATCTGTCGAATATATGGAGGTGGTGACCTAGATCTTCGTCGACTACGATCTGACTGGTGAAATCGTCGATTGTTATCGGATCCTGCTTTTAAGATATACATAGCAGCTTAAGATTCCAAATTGGTCAATTAAATATCGTAAAATTACAATAAATTTACAAAATACTCAATTTTACTTAAAAATGAGAATAGTGTCAATGTTTTATATGAAATTGAAGAATACATATCGCTTATTTTAGATTAAAAAAATACTTTGATAATAAGCCCTTTTTCAGCGATATAAAATCTTAACTGAGAAAAAGAAGACTAGGGAAAATGCACTGCGCGTAAGGAGTGTGGGTTTGCAACCCCTGCCTGAGGAGTTCGACGGTCAAGCAATTTTAAGGCGATTTTGAGTTCACGGCAGTTTTAAGCATCATTTTTCGAGACAGAAGTAGTAATAACAGCAAAATAATGGCTTTCAAGTCATTTTAAATCAATAAATTTTAGTTTCATTCGAGTTTTCTGCAAGTCAGATGATAAAAATCATCTAACAAGATAAAAACGCTGTAAAACACGGTCAAATTGCATAAAACAGTCTATAAAAGCTGTTTTGACGGTCTTATCGTCTACGTTGCAAAAAAAGCTAAATGCTGTATTCATACATATAACGGCTCGAACTTTTGAATGGGGGTCACGGGTCATTTTAGATGAGAGGGGAGGAAATGACCTCCAACTTTCGGCCACAAACGACCAAAAAAATTGAAAATGGCCAAAAATTCAATTTTTCCCAAAAATCGCAGTGTGGGGTCAAAAATTTTCCGGCTCTAGGGAGATAGGGACGACCAACTTTGGGTGGGGGATCCCCAATCCCTTCCTATTAAATATATGGCTCATACATGCACACGGTCAAAAGTTCTGGGAGGAGGTAAACCGAGTTTCCTGGGGGTATGAGTAATTTCTCTCTCATTCATGTCAAATTTTTGTACTTAATTCGTCGTATTTTATTTTTCGCGAATAGTTATGGTTAAATTTGCATAAAAGCAAGAACAACAAGAACACTGAAATGAACTTAAGCATCAAATATGTACAAAATAATGGAAGAAAAGTGTCTGGATGAACGGCTTGAACAGTCTATTGCTCGAAAAATAAGTATATGTACTTGAAATTACACTCTTAGCCGTCATTTGACGCTTTTCATGGTTCAAGCAACCAGTTTTGGTCCAAAATGGCCTGAGGGGTGGTATGCTTCTAAAAAGTTGTGGTAGCAGGACACTACCCATACCCCCAGTGTGCATGTGTGATATGGCTTTCTTAACTTTCCATGAATTTCGGGAATTCACTTTAATTTCAAGTTGAATTAGTGTTCGAGTATGTCTCAATAAGTTATTCTTTATTTTTCAAATTTGGTAAAACCTTGAAGAAATTAGGATCTTCACTTCCTACCGTACCTTATACTACGTAATTGGCAATTTTCTTGTATTTTATATGTGTATCATTTTTGTTTAAAATGCACGCCGACGTCAACAAACAATTCTCTCGCTATACCAAAACATGTTTTTATCAAAGCATGCTAGAAAAAGATTAAACATTAGCGTTATCATAAATGCGCAAAGTCAAACTTCCAGGGAGGGGCGAAAGTTAATATCTTGGAGATCGTTAAGCGTTTTGTGAAAAAACAATTTTACAGCGAAAAAACGACGGTATCGATTTAAAACCATCATTTTTGACCATTTGTGGCAAATATATAGCCTCTTGAATTCATGAGCATAGCTAAACTATATAGCCTTTTTTAGACTAAAAATAAGTATGTAACCTTTTTAAAGTCAGTAAAATACATATATAGCTATAAATCCTTTTGAAACTCAGAAAATGCAACTATATAAATAGCCTTCATGAACTCTTATTGGTTTCTGAGGAGTCCGAAAAAGGCTACGTATATATAGCTGGTTTTCTGGGCCCAAAAAAGCTATATAGCAATATTTTTCGGTCATAATGACAATACAGCTACCAGTATTTTGAAGTTCAGGGGAGTAATAAACCCCCTCTCACCCTCCTCCATGCCCATGTACGAGCGTAATCATGAAAAGCAAGATTTTACATGTCAACTAAAAATTCACCCAGAATACCGAGCATTTGATGCAATAGATATGTGTATGAAGGACAAAATGTCCGAATACGGAAGGACGTTAGGAAATATATGCAAACACGAAAACAAAAACTAAACAGAACATTAAAAACAAAACAAATAAATAAAAAGCAAAGACACGCAAATTAAAAAGCAAATAAACATTATCACCTCTGTAAAATCGGTCGTTTCGATATGTATTATATCTGCCTCGATAATCATTATGGTATTCATGCCTAAAGAGGAAATCCAGTTTAAATAATTTCGCACTTATAAAAGATTTACACAGATATTAAAAACACATTTTAAGTTTTTCACTAACACTGCAATCATGCATGCATATAGGGTGGGGCTGAGCGGTGTATTACACCCCCCCGCTAGAGGATTAACTAGACAGGTTCTGTGCGGCGATTCTGAGCTGACTGAACATGTTATCCATCATTTTCAACGACAAAGCAGTAATAGGTAATATCAAAATTCTGTTCAATAAATTTACGTGCTGTTTACTCAAAGGCGCCCAAAATTAAGTCAAAATGGTCTAAAAACTCCAAATTTTTCGTCAAATTGATCAATTTATATATTTTTAGCGTTAAAAAGCATATTGTGACGAGATCAAAATGAACCAAAAATGCTCAAAAGTGCGGTATTACCACGCAAACAGTGATCGGACCGAGGCCTGGGCCTCGGCAAGGCTCGGCGTTTTTAGAAGCCTCGGCCTCGGCGCCAAGGGCGAAGCTGAAAAGTACCGAGGCGCCGAGGGTTAAAATCAAATTTGAATAAGTTTAATATATCCGTTGGATATTAACTATTTAGAATGCATCTGCAGTACACAGGCTGTTTTTTACCTACATCTTGGCTTTTCTTATGGTTTTAGGCGCGTACCCAGTTACATCAAGTTACATACAGCGAAGTGCCAAATGATTTTCATATGATGACTAAGTTGTAATTCCCATGCTCGCTACATGGATCGGAAAGTACAGTGCAATTTCCTTCATATTACCTACCACACCAGAATTGGAAGATCAGGGGCGGTTTTAAGGGGGGGGCGGCCGCCCCCATTGGCCAAAAATATTTGGCGAGATAAAGAATGGATATGCAATTTGCAATGATTTTTGGCCGTCAGTGACCATAATTTCTCGAATTTTTCCGGCGCTACGCGCCGAATGATACCCATTAATGACATTTATTTACTGTCTTGGCGACCTGAAAGCCATTTTCTGTTCATGTAGGTTTCAAAACAATTTTAACAGCAGAAACAGCTATTTTGCATAGTTTTCTTCTATTTTTAATTAAAAATTTCGATATTTCGCATCAAATGCTATAAATACAGGAAATCAAGCAGTGAATCATGCTTCCAGTCGTCTATCCGCCTTAATTTCACAAATTTTCAGGCGCTTCGCGCCAGATTTTTATCAAAGTCAAAGAAATTTAATGATTTTTTTTCGCAAAAATTGTCGGAAATTTTAAAATTTTTAGCAAAAATATTGCGTCAAAAAAGATTTTATGTAAAAGTATACAATGTAAAACACAAAAAAACGCTATTTCGCGCGTTAAGGGCAAATTTTCGGACCAATTTTTGACTGTTTTTGGAAGTTGAGATACCGTCCCCCTTAGTAAAATCCTGGATCCGCCACTGTGGATGACTGAAAAAGCTTCTTTAAACAAGCATTACTGCAAAAGCGAGCAAAACAATGGCTGCGGTTCTGTCTTTACATAGCTTATTCCGTTTCTTCGTTTATTTCTTCGACACTGTTTTCTTATTTATAGTAAGAAAACTTTTTAACTGCTTGTTCAGCCATATTTTTTATTAACTTTTCCAAGTCTTCAACGGCAACTTGTTAAATTAAGGATGCATTCATGCTGCTGACTTTATTCAATAAATCCTTCACACATTGCTATATTAGTGTGAACATGATACGCACTAAAACATTTTGGCTGATTTGGGCTTCGAAACTCAATGCTGGAGCTTTGTAAAGAGAAATAACACAGTTAAGCGCCGGAAAATCTTGATATTTAGGACTTTCATACTTAATTTTTTGCTGCTATAAAAAAGATGCAGAACAAAGCGCTTATAACTTATTCTGACGCAAAGCGCAGGGAATTTTAGGAAGTTTATGACATCTTCATATTGATCCCAGAATAAATTTTTGTTCATGTGCAAAGACGGTCCCAAAAAGTCTTTATACATCTAAAAAAAACTTTGCCGAATACGAAAAAATAGACCGTGTTGCGAAGCAACCAAAAATCGAAATCCAATGGGCATTATTAGTGTGCAATTACAATCAAAAGGCATGCTTTGACCGTAATAGAGGCGAACTAACTAAAAAAGAAAAAAAGCAAAAAAGCCAGTAAAATGTAAAGTGTTAACCTGGGCCAATCCCTTGCATGATGCCGGTCGATGTGCTGATGTTCACGACTGCGAGAACGTTGCCTCGAATATTCCGGTGATCGACTACGACGTTTATCCCTCACTTTTTCATCATCTCCGCGTGACAGCCGTCGTTCTTTTTTCGACTCGCACTTTATTGCGACATTTTTTGATTCTTCTTTGACATCCTCCGCTGCCAGTTTTGGAAAACTGGTGTCTTCTTGGCTAAACATTGAATCCATTACAGATTCTTAGCAAGTTTCTCGTCTGCTCGATTCAGGTTATATGTGACTATTGAAAAAGATGGTAGACATTAAAGGAACCAAATGAAGTCCAAAATGTCCAGCTAATACAGACAATATGAAAATTCGATCATATTTTCAATATGAACAGATCAATGACGATTTTTATTTCAAAATATGCAATTTTCAGCTTTTCTTAAGAAGCTCTCATTCTCGATGCAACAGCAGAATTTTGACAAAAAAATATGGTGACTGATGAATGTAGCTTAAGCATGCCTTTGAGACAGAAATCATTCGAAATGCTAGGCAATTAGTTCTCATGGCCTTCCTTAGAACTCTCGTTTGAGCATAAAATCTGATAGGAGTCACCAAATACGAGTGTGAGAGTTCGGCGGGTTTAGACCCCCTTAAAACCGGTAGACCTTCTTGAAAATTGGTAGACCCCCAGAATTTAATTTTTGACACGTTTTAAGAGATTTTCACCGTTTCATACCACCCAACCCCCCGAAATTTGGTCGCTGCCTGTGGATGGGAGTCACTTAACCATGTTAGAGGGGAATGGGGATCCCCTACCCAAAATCCAAAATCGGACGTCCCCCCATCCCCCTAAGCCATAACATTTTTGACTCCGATTTTTAAAAAAAATAGAATTTTTGGCCGCTTTTAGGCGTTTTTTGACCGTTTTTGGCCAAAAATTAGAGTTCGTTTCCCCCTCCCCTCCCTAAAAATAGCTGGAACTCCCGAAATTTCGAGTCGTTACATGTATGGAATCGCTGGTCAGCTCGAGCTCGTTGGTCAGCTGCAAAAGGACGACCTAAAATTCGTAGATTTTCCGTAGTACAACAGATTGAAAAAAGCAAACGGTCGAAATTCACTGCATAAAAACTAAGAATATACATATACGCACAATAATGTCGACGTTTAAGGCTAAATTATTTTTTAATCAATTAATTCATTTATTATACAGTATTGATTCCTTAATTATTAACTTATTTATTCTTTTATATTAATAATTATATTATTGATTATTCAATTCCTTATAGAAATGATCATTTATATATTTTTCATAACTCGTATATTTGTAATTTGAAATTTCTGTTCGCATTTGTTTTTTCAGCAAAGCACGGAATCCCAATTTTTTTGGATTAGTCAACCAGCCAAAGCGAAAACATGAAACTCAAGCTGTTACATGCAGCTCAGAGATTAAGTGAATTTTATTTACTCCGTTGCGTTATTCGCTATCGAAGACTGATTAATCCAGCTGTCACTGGGCTTTTCTTCTTCAGACTCGGATGACGACGACACAACGTAATCGCACAGTCCAGGTTTTTTGGTGAGTTCCTAAATATAGCATGACAATGCTTTGTTCATAATCGATGTCGCGCATGAAATAACAATAATGGATATCGTCGGTTCAGGCTGCTTTTGAACAAAATTCAATAGGTACCTAAAAGCACTTCCGGCTAACATAGTAACTGTAAAGAGATGTAGAACCTCAAAGGTCTTGAACCTTCAATCTAGCATATTGTTCACGTATTATGAAATTTTTCTACAAATAGGACAATAAAAAAATTATAATCCATTACACAAAACTTTGTTCATGAGTGACTTATCTAATTGGCGTGGATCGACTAGGAACAAATTTAATGAAGTGAACAATATTGCACACATTTGAAACACGTTTAGAACGTTAGTATGCCAAATTTCATAAGTGTACCATTTCTGGAAGTCCTCTTTTGTAGTTGCTTTCTTACGAGACGAAAATTGATAACCATGCAAAAAATTTCGCGAAACAGACGATAGAATATTTTGACTGCTCATTCAGTTGATTGTCCTTTTTCAAGTTTTGGATATTTTTACAAAAATACAATATTTTCAAAATTCATGCTCGTGATACTAAACAATATAAATCAGTATAAGAATCTGAAACAACGGGAAATCGAAGGCGTCGATGAACTATTGTAAATAGCGCGTCACTGCATTAACGAAAGACTATAAATTAAGATAAAAGTTATTCTGTCGGTCTTATCTTTATTGGGCGAGTAAGTAATTTTTTGTCTCCAACTACATCTCTGACTAGAAAAAATTTCACGTACCTTCAGTTATCGTGTTTTAGAGGCGCATATCTTGCATGTCGATTAAAACCACTCTCGAAAGCCACCAACAGCACATTGTCATGATGGTAACTATTATTGTGCACATCAACATATTTTAAATTCACCAGAATTTGAAATACTTTGCATTGTAACACATATACCTAACTTTTAGAAGACTGAAAACTTTTCTTCCAAAGTACGATTAGCCGATCGCGAGAAAAAACAGTCAGTTGAGTAACTCTACGAGTGATCAGTTTTAAATGTGAATTAACAGTACAATGCTTGAAAAAGAAATGATACATTTCTAACAGAAGACTGAAATGTAGGAAAAGCCATTTAAAGCATCAAAAACATTGATAAACATCGAAACAACTTGTTGGCATTTCAATCCTATCCAGTACCCACTTATTTACTGAATCTATCATACATAATGGAAATGTTAAAAAAAGAAAGTCATTTCAGAAGGTTCTAAGTCTATATTTCAATATTTTATGTAGGAAATTAAGGACCAAGAGCCAATAATCTACTCGTTCTATCAAAAGTCAATCATACATGGGTAAGGCAAATCGTAGCCAGAGGTGAAGGGGTGAACGTGAAATCATACAAAATAAATAGTTGCCCTAACAACATGCCGATTTTTACAACCACTAAAATACACTTTAAGTTAAAAGTTTTTAACTTTGTGTTAAACTGGCCAAGTTCGCTGAAAATTTGGATGAATGAGGTAAATTTTTTACAGTAAACTCAAAAATTTTCCAGCAGCACCTTAAGTAATCCCCAACAAGCTTGTCAGTCAATACAAGGGGATAGGGGATCCCCCACCTAAAGTCAGACGTCCACCCTATCCCCAAAGACAGAAAATTTTTGACTGCCCCTTGATTTTTAGAAAAATTCGAATTCTTTGGCCGTTTTCAGGCGTTTTTTGGCCGAAAATTAGAGGTCATGTACCCCCTCCCCAAAAAAATGGCCGGGGGACTCCCAAAAAAATTTTGTACGGTCAATACCGATGTTTTTCAAAACTTAAAAATCTTCCACTCGTCCCTCACTACGCCCATGTGTGCTGTCCATTAATCTCGAGAGACAGCTAATAACTTGCTTTCTTTCAGTTTAAAATACATTTTATTCGCATGTCTGCTGGTATAAAAAATCGCACTTACAACCACCAAAAAGCGTACGAAAAAATTTAAAAGTGCGAGATTCAAGCTGTAATATAAGTGGCAGCATATATTCAATCCGGAAGTTGGCTTCAGTTTGTAATGTTCTATGATCATTGATAAGTAATTTTAACATCTTTAATATTCGGGATGATGAAAACATCCTTCGTGCTGTTGGGTATTCTCACATGACAGTCTAGGTTTCAATACAATTATTATATATGTATCGCAAAACTTACGTTCATTGCCAAGGCGTATCTAACGGAATAATGTTATAGAAGCGCGATCCAATTTCCCGTTAGAAGCGTTACATTCATTCCATACAATAAGGGTAAAATAAGTCAATTATTTCTCGGAATCACCTAGAAATGCATGACTGAGTCCTTCAGTGATTTGTACATGAATTAGCTATAGAAAGATTATATTTTTGTTAAATAGCATCAATTAATATTCATCTTCATGTGACTATACATTAATAATGATCAGATTAGGACATACGAAGATAATTTCCAAAAGGCAACTCCAAATTTATGCTTAACAAAATATTTTCTAGCACAATTAACAATAATATAATATATTATTGTTTATAGATGTATTTAATAATAATTATAAATAATAATACGACTTGAAATGTGCAGTCTTGAATAGAGCTATACCAGGGCCTGGCCCCGGCCCCGACGCCTGGTCCCGAAATTGAAACTGATGTAGTTCTATCAGTCACACTTTTATTTCGTTATAGATGTCAACCAACTAAAGCATTTTATTCTTTTGAGACAGTAAAACTGATGGAATTGATAATTGGTTCAATCAATGAAGCCAACAAATTTGTACCCATGTAATAACACTCAGTCTTGAATGGTGACGAGTTATAACGTTCAGTCATAGTTGCATTTGCTTAGCATTTACGACCTGGGGTCAGTCTGATCTGAGCTTGATCAAGTTTTTCGAGCTGAAATGATTTTAAAAATGACTAGGAAGGTTTAAAAAGTGCAACATCTACATTAGTATTCAGATGCTGGTCGATTTCAATAATTTTAACAAAAAAGCGACTTTTATTCGTTTCTGACCTTAATCTCACCATTACCCCAGGAAATTCTACCTTCCCCTGATCCCCAAGTACGTGTCTACTTGCTGCAGCTCTAGTAAATGCTGGAGCAATTCATTATATCTCGCTGCATAAATCGTAGCTGAAAATCGAATTGTTTTTAGACAATGCCTCATGAAATTCTCAATTTCGTCCGTTTAATTCCAGCAATCACCTGCTTAGTTAGAAAGCTGAAAACCTAAGTGAAGAAAGTTACAATGAAATCGTAAACAACTTACAAGTATTCACCATGAGATTGATAAGATTCTTCAACTGAATATGATCTTAATTTGAGTAAAAGTGATATCTTATAGTTATTATAATAATTTTTATTCATTATATTATTATTAATATTAGTATTAATATTATTATTATTATTATTATTATTATTATTATTATTATTATTATTATTATTATATTATTTTATTATTATTTTTCATCACTACTATTAAGATGTGTCACGAATAAGAGCTGGGCACATATATTACATAAGAATGCCAGCATGAGACGTCAAACAACCACATTATACGATATGTTCCTAGGCCCTGGCCAGAACTCGGCCCCAGGGTCTACGCCCCAACCCCGGTAAAATAGGCGGTTCCGGTACAGCTCTAGTCTTAAATTAAGCTGCTTTGTATTTGCTCATGCATAATATGCCAAATTATTTAGGACAGACTCAAGCAATGTCCAGCAATTCATATTTCTTGGAAGCCATGATTTTCCTATGTTTTCAGCAAAGAACTTTAACAAGAAAATTAAAGAAAGGCACGGAAAAGCCGAAAAAATTTGTTTTTCAGAAGATTTCATCATTTTTGGCTTTATTTTCTCCATTTACCCGCACCGTTCACTGTTATGGTCGCATGAGGGTATACATAATCCTAAGCTAGAGTTTGTGTGATTAGCTTTCTATTCAAAATTTCGTCCAATTTTTGCTACTTTTGTGGTAAATTTACTCTGAAACATTATTCTAGCTCTACTGTTTGACATATGAGAGCTATGCACTCCAGAGTTTAGTGAAATTCGATTGGTCTAAGCATTGAAACATTCGATATCTGAATACATGTGTTGCTGAGTAAAAATTCACTATTTACTGAAGTTCTTTGCTGTTGGACAAGCACGAAAAAGTGAAGTCTACTTAGAGCCAGTATTTTTTGTACAAGGTCCGTTTGTACATGTACAAAGATGGTCCTAAGTCTTTGTACATTTTGTACACACAAATTTTTAGGTACTATAATATGGTACGGTAGCGGTTTTAGTGTGGTAAAAACAGAATTGTTCGACCTTTGGTAGTGTATTTTAGCTAATTTCTGGGTTTCTGAGGACTAAAATCACTAAGAATCGTCTTAAAACGGCGCGGAGCGTCAAAAAATGTGATATTTTTCCTTTCCAAATGCAATCTTTGCCATTATTAATATATGTAACAAAACAAAAAACAAGAAAATATTTATGTCCAGAAAAATACACAAAATTAGGTAAAACACAAGTACATACATGATAAAACAGCGCTTAAAAAAAGGACATACACATCACGGAGTGTGATACAATTAGGTATACCCCAACAGTGAAACAGAAAAATCAATGTTTAGCAGCTCTTTTTTAAATGGATTAACATTAGGAGAAGCGACTACTTGATCAGGTAAGTTGTTCCAAATTTTCAAATAATTTTGGGAAAAGTGTGGTTAAGGTGAGCATTAGAACGGACAACTGGTAATGTAAGTTTATGACGATGTTCAGCTCGAGTGATTCTAAAGCTAAAAATAAAAAATTTATCAGCATTAATACAAGATAAACCATTAATAATTTGATACATGAGACAGACATAAGTGAAGACGACGAAGTTCTAAAGAAGGTAGGTTAAGAAGCTTTAGGCGTTCAAGATAGGATAAATTTCTATGAAAACCAACAAAAATCTTTGTACATGTAATAAGACAGTCCCGAAAAGTCTTTGTACATCGGGAAAAAATCTTTGCCTAATACAAAAAAATTGTGGTTCTATATATCTTTATGTCAGAAATTGCATAAGAAATATGTCAAATGTTTCGGCACTTCGAGCCGTTTTAAGACGATTCTTAGTGATTTTTGCCAACAGAAACCCTGAAATTAGCTAAAATACACCACCAAAGGTCGAACAAGTCTGTTTTCTCCCCACACTAAAATCACGGCTAAATTGCGCCAGTAATTATTTGCAGTCAACTGCAGGTAATATAGCACACAATGTAAAATTATATGCAGTCAAAAACCAGCGGTCTAGACTGCAGGTAATATAGCACTCAACGTAAAATTATATGCAGTCAAAAACCAGCGGCCCAGACTGTAGGCAATATAGCACACAATGTAAAAATATATGCAGTCAAAAACAAGCGGCCTAGACTGCAGGTAATATAGCACACAATGTGATATTATATGCAGTCAAGTTCAATGTTTATTGATATGGGAAGCTGGCGCTTTGCTCGCATTTTAACCTGTAGTAGATGGTTTTAGAAGGCACTTTTATTTGAGATGGTCTGGCAGATTTACTTCTCAATAGGGAATGTCTTTTGTGCTGCATGAGTGCAGCTTCAATTGCTGCCCATACACCCATTAGCGCATTTTGATGGGCCAGCGTAAGACTCTAGTCCTGCAAAATAGAGATTGAGTAGCTGTTGCTGTTATTGTCCTCATTCTGGGGAATTGTTTCACTTTAGTGGAAATAGAATTATACAGTAGATACATATGATACTGGAAAAAATGGTGTGGCGACAGCAATTGCTTGCAGATTCAGATTGGTGCCAGACATGGGCTAAGCCTAAGGCATAAATGGAGCAAAAATTGCTCCGCTCGCTGCAGCTCGCTCCGCAATTTTCGATCCATTTATCTCAGGCTTAGCCCATGCACTGGCATCAATGTGAATGCACATAACTGAGCCTAAGCCTGAAAAATTGGTAACCCCGCTCAGTCACAGTCCCCCAACGCTTCAGAGACTAATCCGAAACATTCCTAAATGCTTTTTGAAATCATTGTTTCACATTGTTGAATAAACTTTGAAGCATTTCATTTTCACTAAAATAAAACAATTCGACAGAATTAGGACAAGAACAGCAACAGCTAATCACTTTCTATCATGCAGGACCAGAGTACGCTAGCCAATCAAAATGCGCTGATGGGTGACTGGGCAGCTATTGAAGCTACTACCCATGCAGCGCGAAAAAACTTTTCCTATTGAGGAAGCAAATCTGCCAGACCATCTCAAATAAAAGTGCCTTCTACAGTTTAAAATGCGAGCGAAGCGGCAGCTAGTGATCGACCGGGGCAACTTTTTGGCCGGGGCAGGGCAGGGGCTGGGGCTGGCCGGGGTCAGACAAGGAAAATATTATTGCATGACACATACTTGGGGTGGGCATAGGAAAAGAAACAATGAGCGACTGCTCCATTCAGTAGTAAATGGCAAGCACAAAGTTAGGTGCGCCTTTTCATATCAAGTTTTATTACTATTTGTCACAAGAAACAAATTTAGTCCAGTGTTTCATTATCTGAATCATCAATAAAGTCTATGTTGCTGCTATTAGCACACTCTATATCATTTGAATCTTTGATATTGCTACTGCTGCTGTAGCGATTGGATGCAATAGGTATTGGATGTAATAAATGAGACATCACACATTCCCATAAGGGGGTAGGGATATTACCCCCTCAGAGTCAAGACACAAGTCACTGTCAGACGATTTTTGGTGAAAACCTTCTCAAATTTTTGAACTTAATTTTTTAGTATGGCAAAAGTGTACCTAACTATTGAGAATTTCACGAAGTGATACATTATTTTAGAATGTGAGCTAGAGTGAAATGGATAAACTATCACTATAAAACATGCATGTAATCGCTTAAAATTTTATGAGGGTCCCTCAGTATACATGTAGCGGCTGGAAATCTAGGCTAGGGGTCCCTCGCCATTTTTGAAGGAGGTTAGCGACTAGATCAAAAATGGTAAAAACACATAAAAATAACCAAAAAAGCACAAGTTTTCGCCAAAAAATGGGGGAGGTGGTCAAATATTTTCTGACTTTCAAGGAAGTTCGAGGCTTCAAAGCGTGCATAGGGGATGGCTCAAACCCCTATCACTGATTATTACTCGGCCATTTTCAGGGGAAGGGGTAAGCGGCTCCATTTTTGCAGCCGCTTACCCTGAAAATCTTTAAAATGGTAGAATTTGCAATAAGGAATTCTACACCTTTTTACAATTTTTGTTCTTCAAAAATCTTTGTACATCAGCAAAAATCTTCGCCGAATACAAAAGACCATGCTTCTAAATGTGATAATTCGGTCTGAATTTGGCCGCATAATATTAGTTCGGTGCGAAGTGCCAGAAATTTTTATGATCTTTTGATGGAATTCACACATAAAACTCGACTGAGAAAGCTAAAACAACTTGTATATCTACAAAATCAGAAATATTACAAAAATTGTAATATGCGAATTAAATCTTGTAATAAGCAACACTGCGCTTAGAATGGAAAAATGGAAAAATGTCAAATATTCAGAAACCCAAAAATTAGCTTAATAAACTACTAAAAATCGAAAAACTATGTTCTACCACACTGAAA
Organism: Mermis nigrescens; assembly: GCA_036768485.1. Classification (NCBI taxonomy): domain Eukaryota; kingdom Metazoa; phylum Nematoda; class Enoplea; order Mermithida; family Mermithidae; genus Mermis; species Mermis nigrescens. The sequence goes on along the minus strand of JAVLUZ010000257.1, from coordinate 279,016 downwards.
TCGTTACTGTACCATTTTAAAGTATACAAAAATTTGCATGTACAAAACAGTGTTTTTTGGTATTCGTCAAAGATTTTTCCCGATGTACAAAGACTTTTCAGGACTATCTTTGTACATGTACTAAGATTTTTGGGAAGATATAAACTGTGAAAAGGTGTAAAATTCCAAAAAATTTTCGGCGCTTCGCTCCGATATCAAAAATTGTCTGTCCTATATATCTTTAAAATGGCAAAATTTGTATTCAGAATGGAAAAATGTCAAATTTTTAGGCGCTTCGAGCCGTTTTGAGACAATTTTAGTAATTTTTGGCTTAAGAAATCCAGAAATCAGCTTAAATCTACAATCAAAAGTCACAAGACCCTGTTTTACCACACTAAAATCGCTACTGTACCATATTATAGTAACCAAAAAAATTTGTGTGTTCAAAATGTACAAAGACTTTTGGGGACCATCTTTGTATCATGCACAAACGGACCATGTACAAAAAAAACACTGGTACAACATGTACAAAGACTTTTAGGTACCATCTTTGTTCATGTATATACGAAAGTACATAGTACAAAAAACACTGTCACATACTGATAGTATGCGAAAATGTGTATGATTAAAAATATATTTATATAATATAGCTACAAAAATTGGTTAGCTCATACAGAAGATCTTTTCGGAGATTTTTGTACGAGCACAAAGCTCGTTCAACAAAATAGAGTCGGCTAATAATAGTCCACCACTTAATTTTCTGGACCTCCAATTTGGGATTTCACCCCTCCCTCAACTCTGGACCTCAGGAAACTATTTGAGACATATTTAGTTTATCGGATCGGACGCAATTCTGCAGCGTAGTTTACATTCGCCTATAGTTTCATTCGCCATTAATTACCTTCGTCCTAATAACTATTACACAAGAAACGCGTTTTGAAGCACGCGGTTCCCATTCAATTTAATGTAAAAGTGTTTTTTGTTAAAATAGTTTAGTTGAAAACGTACAATTTCCAACTAGAAATAGAACGTGTTTGTCAACTCGTAAATCTTTCAGCCATAGCTATGAATGAATGAGCTTAAAAGTAGCAGTTACTTAAATGGGTTAAGTGGAGGAATCGAAATCATGCAGATTTTCCTGAACATTTATTCAGTAAAAGCTCATTTATACACAGTAGCAAAGTTATAACAAGGACTAAGTAAGTATACGTATGGTCTAAGCAGTACAGTTCTCAAAATTAACACTTGCTCATTGATAAATAAGTGCAAGTATCACAGCCTATACAAAATACGAATTACACTAAATTTTTCCCGGCTCGGCTATTTTTTGACCTTTCCCCGGCCGGGGCCGGGATGCTGAAAAATGGCCAGGGATTCGCCGGAGCTCCGATCGATCACTAGCGTCAGCTTCCCATATCAATAAGCATTCAACTTGACTGCATATAATATCACATTGAGTGCTATATTACCTGCAGTCTAGGCCGCTGGTTTTTGACTGCATATAATTTTGCGTTGTGTACTATATTACCTACAGTCTAGGCCGCTGGTTTTTGACTGATATAATTTTACAAAAGTGTGCTATATTACCTGCAGTTGACTGCAAATAATTACTGGCCTAAATTACAGAATAGTTGAAAATATCAAAAATGAAAAACGTAAACGTTTTTTTAAACCTTACCTGATCAAATAGTCGCTTCTCCCAACCTTCGTTTGTTCAAAGAAGAGCTCCTAAACATTGATTCTACAGTTTTATTGTCGGGGCATACCTAGTTGTATCACACTCTTGATCTGTATGTCCTTTTGTTCAGTCGCTGTTTCATCGTTCATCATGTATTCGTGTTTTACCAAATTTCGTGCATTTTTCTGGACAATAAATATTTTCTTGTTCTTGTCTTGTTCTTGATTATCAAAAAACTAATTCAGCGGCGATGAGTTGCAAAGAAAAAGCTGATTAAATATGCAAAACGATGTAATACTGCACAAGCAGTAGGTAATCAATCGATTCAGGGGCTATTACATGACCAATGCAATGGGAATACTCTGAAAATTCCCGTTGCATAAGCTAAAACCCACATATTCTGTTGATCCCGATGAGTTTTGCGCCATACTTTATAAAAACAAATTCGTCATGTTTTGATTGCTCCCTACTGTCTACAATTTTTGAAGTCTCTTATAGAACTGGAGAAACTTCCCAAGTCCTGGTTAGAAGCCTTGGTAACCCCAGTTTTGGAAAAGGGAACCCCCATTCCGTAGAAAATTTTAGACCAATTTCACTCCGCATGTATTTTTTGCAAAATTATATAGTCAGTAATAAATGAGTTGTATCATAAACTATTTTAATCGAAACAATTTGTTGAACCCACAGCAATTCGGTTTTACTGAAAAACAAATCGTGCTGATTTATCAATTACTAAAATGCAAAAATATTTGGACCAAAAATTTAAGATAAATCGGATTCCTACTGACATGGTTTATGTAAATTTTTGTAAAGCCTTCGATTCTGTTGTTCATTCTAAACTGTTACGGAAAGTTGAATACCTGGGAATATCTGGAGTTTTTGCTAAACTGGATTCGATCATTATTATCAGGCCAGATCTCGAAGGTAAAAATTGACGGTCATATATCTAATTCATTGCCGGTAATAAGCGCTGTTCCTCAAGGAAGTGTTCTGGGTCCCCGTTATTTTTGATCTTTATAAACGATTTAGTAGATTCGATTAAAAACCAGCAATATAATGCTGTTTGCTGATGATTTGAAAATTTTCAACAATGCATTCTTGGGCCGAAAAATGGCAACTGAAAATTAGCAACGAAAAATGTGCAACGTTATATTTGGGTTACGGCAATCCGGAAGTGGGCTATAAGGATCCAGGAGCCGTTATCATATGTACCTGGGTGTGGGGGGTTTAGGGGGTATTCACTCCCAGAAAGCAAACCTCCCCTAGAATTCAAGAAAATGTGGCGATTTCGGATTGGCCGTAAAAGTTTAAAATCCGGAAATTTCAGTTTACATAATTGTTAACTACATATTTAGCTTATAATGTACAAAGAGTGAATGGCAAAAAGCATGATTCGTAATATTTCGCATTTTAGTTTATTGATTAATTCACTAAATGGAGCTAATTATTTGGAGATATTGACTATGGAGCTTTGAACTCAAATCTACTCGAGTAAATCTTACGATCGGGGCAATTTTTTAAATTTTTCGCCAAAAAACGTGGGCAGCAAGCATACTGTAAACAGTATATCGGAGATACCGAGCCGTTTTATGCATTTCCTAAAAATTTAAAATTAGAGACATTAGAAATTATAATTTGCGATTATTTTGGCTCGACATATTCTGAATTTTAGGGGTTTTACTCGGCTTATTTTCGCTCGATTTGCAAAAGGCTTACTCTACACACAGCCAAAAACGCTGATTTAGAGCAGTTTTAGCGATTCCGGCTTTTACGCCATCTTTTTAAAGGTTAGTGTAAACCACTTTGCACCGTGTTTAAAACGTCGCTTAAAGAGCTAAATGGAGCAGAATATTTCACTATCGTTAAACCCCGTATCTCTCTGCTCTCCCTTGTTGACCAACCATATTATTTAATCATCCGACTGATTTATTAGCCCCTATTTTGTTTTTACATTAATTTGTCCGTGTACATTCGTGGTTCAATTTTTTAATGAATTATGAATGAACGTATTGTGATATTCGTGGATGTCACGACTGAAAGATTGGGGCATGTAAGAAGAGGGGTTAGTGGATCCTCTCCATACAAAGTTGGTCGTTCCTCCTATCCCCATCCTAAAGCCTGTAAATCCTTGACGTGCCCCTTCCCGATTTTTATTGAAAATTTGCACTTTTAGCCATGTTTAGATGTTTTTTGCCATTTTTGGCCAGAAGTAGGAGTCATTTACCTCTCCTTCCCCAAATGGCCAGCGACCCTTATATAACATTTTGAGCCGTTACATATATGGAGGGGTAGTAGGCTTACCTGATCCTGTGGGGTTTCACTCCTCCCCAGAAAAATTTAAAGCTCGCTCTACATGATCTTGAGGGGTTCACCCCATCAGAAAAACTTCTACTACTCGTCCCAGAATTGGGGATTTCGGAATATTCCAAAAAGTTTCTTAAAACTTCGTAGAAAAGGGGCTTTTTAAGCGTTTCTAGCTGACTATTTGTTCAAAAGTCAAATTTTCGGCGCTTCGCACCATTCATTCATGTTTTGACTATATTTTGTTCAATTTTTTCGACTCCTTTAATTTTTCTCTGTAAATTTTTATGTTTTTATGTTGTAGAAAAATAGAGAATCGTCAGAAACGCCGAAAAACGATGTTTTTGACGTGCACTTACCATGAGTTCAAGAAAGGCACTTTAAGATATCAACCCCCAGAATTCCATGCTGTGCATGCTTGCACCCCGCCCCCAAAAATTTTGTTAACCTTCCCCCTTCTACGGTTTTTTTTATATTCGGCAAAGATTTTTTCCGATGTACAAAGACTTTTCGGGACTGTCTTTCTAGATACATGCACAAAGATTTTTGGGAAGGCAACAACTGTAAACAAAGTCAAAAATTCCCAGAAATTTTCGGCGCTTAGTGCCGAAATGAGTAATTGTATGTTCTGCATTTCTTTAAAATGGCGAAAATTGCATTTAGAAAGCAAAAATGCAAAATTTTCCGTCGCTTCGCGCCGTTTTGAGATAATTTCCAGTATTTTTTATCATGAGAAACCCAGACATTGGCTAAAAAACGCTATCAAAGGTCGAAAAACCCTGTTTTACCACACCGTAAACGCTACTTTATTATATGATGGTACCCAAAAATTTGCATGTACAAAATGTACAAAGACTTTTGGGGACCATCTTTGTGCATGTACAAAGGTAACTTGTACAAAAATTGCCACCTCCAGAATTGGCTATTTTTCGAACGTTCTCAAAAATTTTCCGGAAAATTCGTGGAAAAGGTGAAATTTTCGGCGCTTCGCGCCATATACTCATGCTTTGACTATATTTTTTTACCAATTCGTTCGACTTTTTTCGAAATTTTTGTATGTTATTATTCTCTATAAAGAAAGAGTATTGTCAGAAACGCCGAAAACCGAATTTTTGAAGCGTACCCACGCTTTTTAGACAAAAAAAAGCACTTCAAAATTTTACTCTTCCCCCTCTCCAGATTTCCCACGCTCTGCATGTATATATTGTAGTAGGCTCTTTGCTTGTGAAGTGAATGACCCTTCACTTTTGGAAGAAAATAACAAATGGGACTGCCAAGAATAGCTCTGAAAATGCAATCCGGATTCTGTTCAATTTTTGTGGTATCGGCGACTAAATTTTGGTGGCGATCTGGCATTTCCTCTGATACATATGTAATGTGCTCGCTCCACGTTTTTTTTGTATTTGGCAAAGATTTTGGGAAGACAAAAACCGTAAAAATATGTTTAATGCTCAAAAATTTTCGGCGCTTCTCGCCGAAATGAGTAATTGTTTGTCATACATATCTTTAAAATGGCAGAATTTGCATTTAGGATGGAAAAATGTCAAATTTCTCGGCGCTTAGCGCCGTTTTGAGACAATTTTTAGTAATTTTTGGCGTCAGAAACCCCGAAATTAGCTAAAGTACACTACCAAAGGTCGAAAAAATCCTGTTTTACCACACTAAAATCGCTACTGCACCATATTATGGTACAGAAAAATTTGCATGTACAAAATGTACAAAGACTTTTGGGCACCATCTCTGTACATGTATATATGTACAAACGGACCTTGTACAAAAAAAAACACTGGCGCTCATATAATATCAATTCTAACGATTTACATGAAGTTATTTTTAAGCGCTTGAGAGTTAGATACCTATTCAGAATTCTAAACTTTGTCGTCTGAAGCTTAAACTTTTTAAAGAGTTTTTTGTGAAGTTAAGACTTTTTATTTTTTCTTCTCATCCTCTTGTCTTCGTAAATTGTGCATATGTTTGGTTCGGATTGTCTGATCTTAAGCTTTAAAAGACTTTTCATCAATTTGAACTTTTGTACATTTTTCCATTTTAACCATCCTTTTCATTTTTATTCCATTTTCCAGTGATCGTACGGGGTCAGATTTTCACCCCCCCCCGGTCGGGGTCGGGGATGAAAAACCCCGGTTTTCGGGGTCGGGGTTGAAGATTGACAGTTAACATTGCATGATAACATACTAATTTAAGAAAGGATAAAAACTACTATCAAAGCTGGTTATGTTCAACATTTTGTTTTCATTTCAAGTTCAAACATGGTGTTAGCAATTTAGCATTCCGTTCTAATCACTAATCGCTCTCTTTTTATAGTTATAGATTGTGTTGGCATTGACGTAATGAAGTAGTGAATAAATTTTTAATTCAGTCTTAAATATAAATTAATTTAAGCTAACAGACAGAATAAGGTTATCTTAAGAATCAAATGGAGGCTAACGCTCAGATAGATGGAAGCTAACGCATAATATTATAATAAATCCATAGTGTACTTTTACGAATAACAAAATGCCGAGCGTTTCGGCTCACTTTATGGTGATAAATATGCGAACATTTATGTAGTATTAACAACATGGCGACTAGGCGTTCATTTTATGAAATGTCGCGAGTGTCGAATTTAACACATTCATTATGCTCGTGAATGAATCATCCTTGTTTGGTGTTTGCCGAATTTATTTGCTATCTATACAATTCTCCTATGTACCAAAAAATTGAATGCTATATTTCACCCCCCCCCCAAAAAAAGGTCCAACCCCGACTCGAAAAATCTTGACCCCGGTTGGGGGTCGGGGTTTAGGCCGGGGTTTTTCGGGGTCGGGGTCCCCGTTCGATCACTGCTATTTTCTAAATTTTAGTTTAATTATCATTTTTTTACCGTGTTTGGCCAAAATTGACATTTGCTTCCGGCAATATTGACGAAATTATATTCGAGGCTAAGTTGGTGGCTCTAAATAACGCTGCTCCCGACGGTCGCCCGCAGCCTGTGCCCAATGATAAATTTATTGTCGGCGCGACGGATTTTCGGCTTGACCTTAAAACGCACGTAAAGTAAATGAACGTTTTTTAATTATTTTTTAAAGTTTTTTTTATTGATTTTTTATATTTAAGCACATAGGTATGCAGGCCCGTATCCAGGGGGTAAAGAGTGGGAGGACCCCGCTAAATTTTTTTTCCAGAATTTCAGGCTTTGAAACTATATAGCTTTTTGACATTCCCGGCGTGAAATGTTCAAATTTTCGGCGCTTTGCGCCATTAATTCAATCAAAATTACTATTTAATACATATTTGAATGTTTTTCCGGATAACATTTTTCTACAGATCAAATTTTGTGCGTTTCTTATCTTGAGATAGGTGCGAAATTGAGCTTAAGAGTTTAAAAAGGTCTAAATTTTCCGGCGCCTTGCGCCGGATATAATTCGTGCATTGCTTATATTCAGAAACCTCCAAATTTGAGCTTAAAAGGATACAAATGTCGAAATTTTCCGGCGCCTTGCGTCAGATATCATTCTCGCACTGCTTATCTGTAGGAAGCTTAAAAATTGAGTTTAAGGGGAAAACGTCAAAAATTTCTGTTGCTTCGTGCGAGAGTTTCATAACTTGCACGTTTTTGCCCTGCTTGTCCCAAAAGGCTGCAAAATTGAGTTTAAATGAATAAAAATATCAATAAATATTCTCGAATCATATATTTGTAAATTTTTTTCAAAATTCCCCTCCGCCTTTGATAGAGCTCGTCCAGAAAAGCTCGAAATGCCTTTTTTCGCCCATCTCCTAATGCTTCTCGAGATATAAGACTTAAAAATTAACGATTTTTCCTGAACTAAAATCATGGTTACGCGGCTGTATGTATGTATATGGTGATATGCATACCAGTCATACATGATCTGGGGGGTAGTTTCACCCCCCTCGAAAAAATTTTCAAGCCCCGCAAAAAAATTTGGGCCGCCCCAGAATAGACGATTATTTGAAAGTTTTCAAAAATTTTCTAAAAATTTCTAGAAAAGATGCTTTTTCAAGCGTTTTTAGCTATCTATTTGCTCGAAAGTGCCATATTTTTGGCGCTTCGCGCCATTATACTCATTTTTTGACTATTTTGTTTAATTTGTTCCTACTTTTTTGATTTTTTTTTCGAATTGTGTTATGTTTTTATGCTCTAGAAGGATAGAGCCTCGTCAGAAACGCTGAAAAACGATGTTTTTGGCGCGTACCTACCATTTCTGAACCCCAAAAGGCACTTTTCCATTACACCACCCCCAGATTTTCCATCCATGCTGTGCATGCATGATGCCAGTCGTGTATTATCACAGCTCAAAATTTCGATTTTTTCCAAAAAGGCAAAAAAACCATTCAAATGACCTGAAAAGCAAGCTTTTGCCTAAAAATTGGAGGGGTAAAAATTAGCCTCAGGGAGACTGGTGGGCGACCGGCTTTCAGTGGGCTCTTGTATGTGTCATCCGATCTGATGAGGAAAAATTAAATTTAAATTCACAAGTTTTAAATTGAACTAATTATTAACGATTTTAAAGGCAGTTTAAACGATGCACCAACGTGTTTTGAGCTAATTAATCGATTTTATGCCATTTCTTAAAGTTTGGCAACTCCAATTCAAAATTTCAAAGTAAAAAATGTTATTGGATTTGTCGTTTGAGGAAGCATGTCAAACTTTGAGCCTATAAAATTGAAAAAAAAATTATTTATCAAAACGAGCAGAATTAGTGATAAAGATTGATGAGCGAAACGAAATTTCGGCCCCTTTCCCCGTCCATTTTTTTGTGGATACTGTTTTTTTTAATTTTCAGTTTTTTATAGTTTTTCCTTTTGCATGTCCACATAAATTATTCTTTCGTGAATGATTAATATGAATGAAGCTGCATTTCAGCTTTTTTTTATTGCAGTTTTTTCGGTTTTTATTGAAAAATTGATAATTTTCTATAGATTGCATCAAGGGTTAAAAGCAGCATCGACGTGGTTATTCTGGGGGGGGGTGTAATTCTTATGGGTCTCTTTTGGCTCAAAAATGGTGGATACGTCTGAAACAATGTTTTTCGGCGTTTCTGACGATGCTCTCTCTTTCTAGAGCATAAAAAACAATAAAAATATTCGAAAAATAAAAAATGAATATATTGAAGAAATTATAGTCAAAAAATGAGTATGTGGCGCGAAGCGCCGAAGCTTTGACCTTTTTGAGCAAGCAGATGGGACGTAACCAGGAGGGGGCTCGCCTTCTCCCGAATGAAAAAATAATTTTTCTTAAAGCAAAGGGGGAAGTAGCTAAAAACGCTTAAAAAGCGCCTTTTCTACGAAATTTTTGGAATTTTTCGAGGAATAGCGAATTCTGGTGAGGAAGAGGGTAAAAAAATTTCATGGGAGATTAAAATTTTTGTGGGGCGCGTGAAGGGAAAATGTAATAACGCGGACTTGTAACGGTTCAATTTTTTTAAAGGGGCTCAATATCTATTTTTAGGCACGTATCTGGGGAAATGGGGGGATTCGGACCCCCCAAAATTCAGAAGAATCGGAAAAATAGGGCTTTTTAAACATTATTTTGTGCTATTTTTGGCCTTTTTGGGCTTAGTCCCCCAAAAATTGGTGTTGGTTACGCAAAAATAGGACGGCCAGCTACGTGCCTGTCTTTTTTCGCTGAAAATGACAGAAAAAAAGAACAAAAAATGGCCTCAAAACACAAATTTTTGTCAAAATATTCATTTTCCTGTTTAATGCACACAATCGCACTGGGAGGGGTGTTCGGGGGGTATGCCCTTTACCACAACTTTTGAAAGGCATACCCCCTGAATTCATTTGCGGACCAAAATCTATTGTTGAAATTATGTAAGAGCGCTAGACGATGCCCAGCAGTATAATCTTAAGTATTTTACGAGTATTACTCTGTCCAACCATTCATTCAAACACTTTTTGTTAATTATTCTGTATTTGATATTTCATGTCATTCCATAGTTTTTATAATCATTTGTTTTCATGCAAACGTAATCATGAATGTTCAAGAAGCGTAAAATTCAACGGATTAATGCATTTTTACGGACTGTGATGGGGGGGGAGGGAACGACAAAAATATCTAAACAAATCAACTTAAATTCATCATTTTAGCGCCTTAATTAGCCATGAAATTATCATTTACCCCCTCCCCAAGAAACTCGGTTTACGCCCCTCTCAGTACTTTCGACCGTGTGCATGTATGGTTTAACGGTCGACAATTCGGCTTAATTTAGCATTCAGTCATTTTGACTTTTTTATTTCACTTTTTATCGTGCTTAAGCTCTTTGTACAGTGTATCGCAGTATATTTTTTGATCAAATATTCATTTTTGTCCTCGATTAGATTATTTAATTCGCGAATGGTCGAAATTGTGGCCGACGATCGGTTTCAGATCGTTGAATTTAAGAAATTTCCAACTGGATCGGTTGTTGCGTTCAAGTAAATAATATATTATGCGTGCATAAAAAAGAAAAGATGTTACATACATATATTATGAATTGTTATAAAATGAAACATTAAAAAATAAAAGCAAAAATTAAGTATTAATAAGTTTTTTAAATTAATTTTATTTCGTGGAATTTACATATTTTAAATGGTAAAAATGAAGAATGTGTGCTGTGATTTTCGATATGTTGATATGCACTTTGTTACATATGCATTTTATTAGATAACGTGACCCGTAAAGTACACGTTAAAAGTAGACTGACATAAATATTCTCGGTAGGTATATACATAGAAAATGAAGACGGTAATAAAAAACTTAAAGACGATATTCCGTCGGATATTACCGTCTTTGTTAATGAGAATATGCTATTGTACTATGTTTTGGGACGATTACAATCATCGTCAACGGAATGAGAAAGAAAATGAAGACGAAAATAAAATACGCAAAGACGATATTGCGGAGATTACCGTCTCTGTCACTGAGAATAGGCTATTGCACTATCCTTTGGGGCGATTACAATTATCGTGAACGGAATGAGAAAGAAAATGAAGACGAAAATAAAAACGTAGAGACGATATTCCGGATATTACCGTCTCTGTTGATAAGAATAGACTATCGCACTATCTTTTGGGACGATTACAATTATCGTGAACGGGACGAAAACGATTTTTTTAAATTTTTTATTCATCATTTTTCTTAAAGTTATTTTATCATTGCGATTATCGTTAACGGGAACGATGACAATCTGGGACGTTTTATCAGCCCAGTTTATTGTATGCTGTGCTACGTAAATGTTCAAAGTTAGAGGACGATACGGCAAGGGCCAATTTCGGATTTAGGATCCATTGATGACATATGTAGTTTACCAAGGTTCAGAGTTGAATTATCGGTAAAATTCCGAAATTTGGGACCAGAAATTTTGGGTACCTACTAGCGTTTTTTGCGAGTAAAATCCGAAAACGATTGAAATAGCCTACACGAGTTGCTTTAATGAGCTAAGACCACATTTCATACTGTTTTTAGCCCACATTAATTAATTTCTTACATTTTTCCGATACAAATATAAGAATTCATTGGAAATTTTGACTATTCAAACCATTTCGACTTCATTCAATGCATTTTATGGATAAATAGTGTAGAAATGTTTGAATCGGGTTCTTGGACCCTAGGAGCCCGGATTCATCTCTCGGCTAGCCGAATGTTTTTCACTAATCGTAGGGGCAATGTCCCCTTCCACATGGGTACATGTAATTGATGAGCCGAAATTTTTAAGAAATACCTGTATGTAGGCGATCGTCTGATTTTAACGAAAAATAGGTTTTTTAAACGCAAGTTTTCTGTCCAAAATTCGTGTGTTATAATTTTATAAACCAACCATGCATGATCTTGGGAGGGTTTCGCTCCAGAAAAAAATCAACCCCTCAGAAATTTTTCCACCCCACCCCTAGAATTCGCGATTTTTTGAACGTTCCCAAGAATTTTTACGAAAAATTTATATAACTGGTGCTTTTCTAAGCGTTTTTATCTATCTATTTGATCAGAAGTGTCAGATTTTCGGCGCTTCGCGCCATCATACTCGTGTGTTTACTATATTTCGTTAAATTCGTTCGAGTTTGTTTGATTTTTTTCGAAATTATTTCATGTTTTAATGCTCTAGAAAGATAAGGCATCGTCAGAAACGCTTGAAAACGTTGTTTTTGACGCGTACCTACAATTTTTGGGCCTAACAAAGGCCCTTTATAATCCCCACCCGCCAGAATTCCCATACTGTGCATGTCTGGTCTTAATTTAGAAATAACTAGAAACCTCGAACCTCCTACATGTATAGTATACATATGCAGGCCTGTGGAATAAGGAAAATGTACAGAAAAGTCGATCCAAAAACATAAATGCTATTATTTTTTGATTCTGATTCTTGCTTACATGTACATTTACATACGTACATACATATGTAAAGGTTCGAAATTTTGGGTGAGGAAGCCTGGGTCATTTTTGAGATGGGGATGGGGTGAATAACCTCCAATTTTTGGACAAAAACGGCCTAAAAAGACTTAAGGAAGACCAGAAAACGCAGGTTTTTTCTAAAAATTGGCGGGGGTCAAAGATTTACTGTCTTTGAGGGGAGAATGGGGGGCGACGAAATTTTTTCGGGGTTCCCCATCCTCCCTGTTACATTATGCACGCGCATGTATAAACATCTAGCGAAACGGAAAGAAACGCGAAGGATAAATTGTGCTCAACAAGATAGTATTTATTTATTATTGCATATTATATTTTCTTCATTTTTCTTTTTAATTTTTTTGCGTAATATTTACACTTATGTACTTTGGATTCTGTAACAAGTGGTTATTGCTTTAAAAAATTTTCTCAAAGGTTTTACACACTTATTGTTTAATAATAATGGAGAAATCGAGTCAAAATCGTAAGCTGAATACAGAGGCGGGAAATTTTATCTTGTATATATGTGCGGAGTGGAAAGTTGACAAAATTAATCGATGAATATTTGGACAAAGTTCAGAATTTGAAGGCAAAGAATGATATCAAGCGATTAAAAGACGTTATAGTGATGAATTAAATAATTTGTGTGTAACTTAGTTCTTACGGGTCAAACCGATAACACGTTGAAAAGGAAATGAGACAATGAATAATTATGGAAATCATTGGAAAAACGAAGAGGTTTACGTGAAAGTAAACGTTAAATTTGTAATGGTTTTAAAATATCAGCGTCCTTATGTACTTTTATATTTTATGCAATATTTATGTTGTTTGAAAAAGAAATATTTTTAATATTTTTAATAAATATTCTTACTTTTATATTTTATGCGCCATATTTTTAAGTTAGAATCATCTTCACAATAGAAAGAATGAGAATGTATTTATCCTTAAAGATGTGGATCTTTTATTCAAAGTCAAAGTCAACAGGTACCTAGCTGGCCGTCCTATTTTGGGGGGACCAACACCAATTTTGGGGGACTAAGCCGTAACAAGGCCAAAAATGCACAAAATAACGTTCAAAAGTCCTATTTTTCTGGATTTTGGGGGGTCCGGACCTCTCCTCCCATTTCCCCAAAGCCACGTGCCTGAAAATCAACCGTCTTCTCTCGTATGCTAAAATATCGTGATTTTTACTTCCTCCCTCGGAATTTTTCGCGAATCTTGTTTTTTTAAATCATTTTAGATACTTTTTGTCGTTCTTGGTCGATAATCACCGGGATTTCCTTTTAAAAAAGTTGTTGACTAGTGGCCAACCCTCGAAATTTCGAATCTTTTAATGTAGTGGAATAAAAAGCTCCGGGCGCGGTCCGGCCGGGCCCAATGTTTTTTTGCAAGAGTCTCTAGAAAAAAACATTAAAAATTCCTACGGCCCACTAAAAATATTGTCAAAACAGATTTTAGCGTAGTTTGAGCAAAAAAGCTCAGGTTTAGCATTTTTATTATTTAAAAAGCCACAACATTGAATGCAAAGGCAAGAATTTCAAAATTTTCTTAGAACCGAGCAGGAATTGGACATAGAGGCATTAGTAATGCAGATCGCCTTAACGATAGAAGAATAAAAATGATTAATAACTTGGATAAAAAAATTAGTAGAAATGAGGAAAAATGTTTTATTTTTAAATGTTTACACGATAGATAAATAAAAAACAAATTAAAGCTGTTTGAAATGAAAAAATTCTAATAGTAGTCTTTCAAAAATTCTGCACTTTACACTTTGATATCTTTACAGAGTTTCAATGCTTCCCGATGCCAAGGCGTCTATCAGACAGTTGAGAAGCCATCTTAACGAATTCGGATACCGTCTCAGGTCGCACAGTATAGACCCGACGCATGCGGCCAAAATATCTCAGGGTGCCAAAAAACATTTATTTTCTAATTTTTTGTATAATTTTAAATTTATTCAAAATTACGGAAAATTAAGCTTGTGCAATTTTTCTTTTGGTATAAGCTAACGTTTTTAAGGATATTTCGACTGTGCAGCCTCCTAATTTTGTAAACTAATTGTCTCTTCTATGATGACACACATTACAGCCGATAGTACAATACGCCGGCATTAGGCAGCTCTGGGATAGTCGGTCATGTTTTTCGGGAAAAAATGGTGATAAATCTAATAATGACCTAAAAAGGCCAGTTTTCACTAAAATTCGGCTGGGGTGAGAGGACGACTGGCTTAATGTGGGATTCCATTCCTCTTGTTACGTTCATGGCATTGTGTATAAAAATATATGAAATAAGCTGATACGGGACGATTCGATTTGAGACTTGAAAAAAATTTAAAAATTTCGAAATATAATTGGAGTATAAACAATTCTCAATTGTGATAAATATGTCGTTGATAAATAATTATTTATACGAACATTTTCTTGATTAAACACGTGTGTCTAATTAATGATCCAATATAATTAGATAATTCTAATTATCGTAAAATTAATAATTAATTTATCATTAATCACGATGTATTGTTCTATTCGAGATGTCACATGCGTACTTATTTGAATGATCTCTAAACACATCCGTCTTATATTTTCGTCTTTTGTATTTTATGTAGTTATATACATACGTGTAGTGAACATTCACTTTTTTAAATTTTCTAAGCTTCTTTTTAAATTTCATTTCATTCTGCACTTTTTGATAATTGTCATATTTTCTCAATTCATTTTACTATCCATTCATGTACAATTTTCTTAGTATGCTTCTGTTTAATACTAATAACTTGATCAAAATAATAATTAAAATTAAAAGCATGATTTTTTAAATATAATATATGAAATATATTGCAAAACAGTACATATATGTGGTTCGAAAAGTTTCATTCCATTAGAACTTTTGAAAAAGGTTTCCATTGTAAATGAAAAATCATAGTCATTGCCTTATTCGCATCTCTTAATAGTGACAAAGTATATTCTAATTGTTTAATAGAGTTGGATGTCTACAACTGTCCAGTTTTGAAAGTTTTTAAAACTGTTCAATTTACGTTGAAAATTTTTATTCAGAATTTCTAAACATTTCATAAATTCTGAATTATTTGTAAGAAGTATATAAATGGGCTAGCACAAAGCGAAAAACAGATTTCGAAATCAGCGCAACAAAATAATTCAGAAAGTTTTGAAAATTATTCAGAGGCAGACATATGTACGAGGCAGACAAGGATTTATACTTTACACTGTGTGAAATTTGCAAATTATGTATTTTATTTTACAGAATTGAGTAAAATAAGCTACGGGAACAGTTATAAGTTTAGGAGGGAATCGTGTAAGGACAATATTTTAAGATTTTGTCCTACTTTGATCACTTTGCCTTCCCCAATTTGATATTCACACACGAAGAAGTCATTATTTGCATAAATTTTAATATGCAAATATCTCAAAAATTTTATGTGCTACGAAAATTCTCAAGCTAGATTTGGAATCAGCGTAAAAATCTGATATAGAATCAGTTAATTTAGTTTCTAATGCAAACAAAAAATTAAATTTGTCGACCAGTGAATTAATATAGAATATTATTTTATAAAATTTGTTGATTTGTATTATTTTGTTCGATTTTTTAGTTGTTTTTTTCATTTCTTAGGAGGCACTTCATTTGCTGCGATTCTGTCTAGAATGACCGTTCAAGATATTAATCGAACTTTGTTCCGGTGTCACCAAGAAGAAGCGGATGAGGGCAAAAACGGGGGCACTTATTTCGTGCAAAATGTCGGCAATTTTGTCTATTGTGGCTTAGCAGGTTATTCGTATACTACATAGAATTAAAATAATGAAGCGTTATTATGTTTATATCAAAATATTTTTATAGTAATAAAAAATAAAATAATAAATTAATTTACTTATGAAATAATTATTACTTAATTTTTTGAATTGACCAATTAATTAGTTAATTAATTAATTATTTAATTAATAAATTTGTTATAACTCTTACCCATTTAATATATGTACGTTGCATCTCTATATTATATACAGATTCAGTTAAGAGGATCATTGGCTGATTTGCTAATGAGGTCAACAATTTTTAGATACTAAAAACGGATGAAAATCGATAATTTTCTTAAACAAAAAGTTGTTTGAAGTATGTAAGTGACTATTAAATTTAAGCAAGTGAAAACAAATAAAAATATTTTTAAAAAATATTCATAAATTATCAAATGACTGGAGAAAATTATTCACAGAATATTAGCAGAGATAAACCTAAAATGAAATTGTGAGCTTTACGCACTGAAAATTTAGTATTTTATTGCCCCGATCAGATGAGCATTTTGAATCATTCTTATAGGTCAGAAGTTGATAAATTTAGATTTAGATTTGAATTTATGTAAAATTTAAATTTAGGTCGAAAGTTTAAAAAATTTAAAAAATGAATAAGTCAATTAAAATTTGAAAATAAAAAAATTCAAGTCGCAAGCGTGCATGCCATGCATGTATATACAGCATTAGAATATAAAGGAGGGTTAGACCATTTCTTCTTGGCGGTTTGTTTCGCGTGTGAGCCATGGTCCAAATTTTGTTGCACATTTCAAAATTTCGGCTCACGTATTCATTTTGCTTGTAAATATCACCCGAAAAACCGAAAAATTCCACATTGTTGAACAGAGCCCAAATTTTTCTCACTCTCCGGAATTTTATGTATAAAACACCCCAAATGTGTGGAAAAAAATGGTACGGTCAGCTGCAATATTTTTTCTCCTTTGCCATTTCGGACCTTGAGGACTATTCCGTACAGATTTTGTTATGTTGTAAAGTAATGTAAAGTAATGTAAAGTAATGTAAAGTAATTAATAATAATGTAAATATAATGTAAAGCTATAATTTGCACAATTAATTCATCGAACGAACGTATCTGAATATGCGAATTATAATCTATGGAAATATGTAAAGGATTAATACGAATATATTTCAACTTTTATTTTTATTTAAATTAATAATATTTTAAATTATTTTTATTTAAATCACGTGCATTTTAATATTTTTTGACATCCAGGCGTGCTACCTCATTTCACTCATATACGATTACATAACGATCTGGGCCATCCCTTGTGCGCCAACGTGCGAGATCATGATTGGCTGATTAATTATATCGCTAACAGACTATGTCAACATCCCGGAACGAATGAGGTACCTACCTATTTACCACCATACGTGATCTCATACCCGGATCCTGTGTTGCTAAAAATCTTGGACCCGGACCGGACCTGACCTTCCTAAAATCCTGGACCGGACCCAGACCCGAATGTTTCAAAAAAGTTGACCCGCCGCTACCATATTGTTATCCCAAGGGTCCCCCAAAGAACTAAGTGCGTGTAAAACACCGCCAGAACAGGCTTTTTTAGCGTACTTTCGAGCTGGTGAACCCGGCGCTTCGCGCCGGATTTATGGTTTATGCATAGTTTTGCCATCTAAACCGCTCAGATTTGAGTTAGACACAGAGAGCATGTCAGTTTTTTTCCGGCGCTGTGCGCCTGATTCATTGTTCAACTAAAGTTTTTTCCTTCAAGCCTTCTCAAAACAGTTCACATTTAAGTTATGGCATCGAGTTCGTGGAATTTTTCCAGGCACTTCGCGCCGGTTTCATTATTTATCCACGAATGTTTACGTTTTAATATGCTCCATAGGATGATAGAGCTTGTTAAGGCTTATATGTTTAACACGTCGGTCGTGCGTGGGCGGAAATACGACCGACGTGTTAAAGATATAACCCTGACAACCTCTAGAAGCTTATTACAGCGTAAACATTCGTGGCGAGTATATACAAATTTTAAGTTTTTTTCGGCGCTTCGCGCCAAATCATTGATTATTTGTATCAGGTTTGCAGATAGCTTAAGCGATTAAGCGATATATTTGCTTTATATGGATACTTATATAATATATATATAACGAATTTTCGAAATTGTATTTTGACATGTGTCTTCGCCATGATATATGAAGAGCTCGCCAAGATAAGCTCAAGACTGCCTTTATTTCCACCCATTTTCTAATAATTCTCGAGATATCTGATCTCAAAATTTTCGCCACCCCCTCCTCAAGATCAAATCTTGGATACGGGCCTGAGTACGCGTTGCGAACGTTTAACCCTGGTCAAATTTCCAAAATATGTGCCTAATCATTAGAATTACAAAATAAAAGTTGTTCAGTTGTTACACTTGTCGAGGTTCGCAAAGGTTGTATGTCCTCAGAATTGATCAAGCTTCAACATTTTTAATCACAAATTTTTTTAAATTATTATTTGTATTTCTTTACTGATCGATTAATCTTGTTGACTACCGTTTAATTTTAATAATAAGCCTCATTTTGCCCCTCCGAGTTTTCCATTTTTTGGAATTTTTCTTCAAGTTTTTAAAAATTCAAATTACCTACTCTTAAAAACCCGCTCTCGCTTTTCAAGCACTTCGAACGAGCGGAAGTGAACCCGTTTCTATTGCGCTTGCTCATTTAATTTTAAGTCCATTATTTATCGGCAACTGCTTGCACCTTTCTATTTAGTCGATAACAAATGTAATTACATAGCTACACGCATTAGTTTGTTTTGTCAATCATAAGCATGCATGTAACAGGGGGTGGCGGATCCCCACCTGAAGTTGATTCTTCCCCATCCTTTAAAACCAGAAACTTATTGACCCCCGGCCCCTGATTTTTGGGAAAAAATCAATTTTTCAACCGGTTTTAGGTGTTTTTTGGCAGTTTTTAGCCGAAAATCTTAGGTCATTTAACCCCTCTTTCCCTTAAAAATGGCCGAGGACCCCCACCAGACATAAACAGCATGGGAATTGTGGGCTGGGGGCGGATGTGGAATTATAAAGTGCCTTTTTGGGCATAAAAATCGTGGATTCGCGTCAAAAATCGTTTTTCGGCGTTTCTGACGATGCTCTACCTTTTTACGGCATAAAAACGCCAAAAAAGTTTGGAAAAAATTTTTTAAAAAGTCGAATAAATTGAACAAAATATAGTAGAACATGAGTCTTTTTCTGATAATTTTTAGGAAAATAAAGAAAATTCTTGAAAATATTCCATTTCATGGATTTTCAGCTATCTTATAGTTCTAACGCATGCATGCAAATGTATGTACATACCAGTTTTTTTCCGCGCTTCGCGCCAAACAGCCGTTTTCGACTATTTTCTGTTCAGTTTCTTGAACTTTTTCTTTAAAATGTTTTATGTGCTTACCCAGGCATGCAAAACATTGGAGTTCTAAATGAACGAAACGTAACCCAAAAATTCATTTAAAATGGACATTTTCAGCTCAAAAATAGTGAATGAATACCCGTTAAAATAATCATTTTAAGTTTTTCAGACGATGATCTTATCCATACATAATCTTGGGCGGGTTTGGGCGTGTTTCATCAAAGGAAAGACCGGGTGCCCGGTCCTGGTCCCGGCCGAACCTAATGGGCCCGGTCCCGGTCAAAAAAATGGTCGGGCCTCGGTTGGGCCTTTTTAAAGGCAGATAAAGGAAAGCTTGTAGACTCATCAAGAAAAAAGATTTGTCTTGTCAATAATAGTAATGTAAGTATTTTGGTAACGTTCTTGAATGGACTTCTCTGCGGTTTTTTACCAATTTTATCGTGCTTTTATGAAATTATCGCCAGGCAGGTGTTATTTTTCTCTCTACTGTATTACACTTGACATGCTTTGAGAAATATGTTAGCAAAAATTGAGTGAGATTAAACGTGGATTAGCATGAAGTCAATAACTGCTTCAATTCCGATCTAGTATCCTATGTATATGACAGGGCCGCACTTAGGGGGACGGGGGCGGCCCCCTCACCCTCCCTTCACCCCCGCCGGGAAAAATATTGAAAGGTAAGATAATGCGCGGAAAGATGCAAAAATTGCATGCCATTGTTGCAAAATCTTCAAATTTTCGGCGCTTCGCGCCGGATGTGGACTATTCTCTATAATTTTAGTCCAAGCGCAACCAAAAAAAATGACTTTTATAGTCGTTTGCGTGAGAAGAATTTTTTCAAAGAAATTCGAATTTTATTATTCTATTGGATGGAGCTTGTCGAGAAACGTCAAAAAATGCGGTTTTTGTGAGCTATCTGGACAAATTTTTCGAGATATAGACCAATTTATGTTGGGTCAGCCTCCCCCCTTGGCCGGATCCTGGATACGGGCCTTTCAGTTGAGCATTAAATGCAGAAGCTGTGTATTAATCAGAATGTGAAAAATTTTAATATTTCAGTAAATTCCCTATAGGGATATATTTTGGACAAACAGTATTCCTATAAGTTAAAGCTACATATTATTCCAGTATTTTCAGAGAATATCTCGCTACAAATATGCTTTTTTAAACAGCTTTTGTTGCTAACTTTTGCAATCAAAAACTTATTCCTGAAGAAAAATTTAAAAGAACAGCGTCTTTATTTGAAGATCATAAATATAAGGGGAAGAAGTAAAATTAATTAAGGAAAAATGACAGGAAAAAAAGAATAGTAGGTTTTTGAATGAGACTAAGATTGTGAACTTCAGAGTCTAGAAAGATTCCTGACATAACTTTTCTGCAATTCACAATGGTTTAGTGATATAGACAAACTTAAAAGTTTCAAGAGATTGAGGCATATAACCAACAAGAATTAAAAAATTAAAATTTTGTGTGACGTGTTGTTGAAACTGTCAGCTGTTGAATAAAACAAAAGTTCCTATCATTCTCAAATGTCACCGGTTTCTCTTAACGATGCTTCATTGCAATCAGCCTTATCGCTTTTCTGTATTTCATGTAATGTCTCTATTCTCTGTGACCCAAAAGGAATCTAAAATATTGACATAAAAATATTTTAATCAAAAATTAGGTTTTTCTTTGTAAATTTTCAACGTGGTGGCAATCTCTCAACAGCTTTCTGACTTACCAGGCAGCTTAAGCAGCAAAAATTCACCAAAATTCAAATGCATCTGCATCAGACTATGAAAAATAGATTTGGAATGGGGTCCATCTGCATTTAAAATGAAAATAAGATGCTAATCGAACTTTAAAACGATTATTAATATCCACACTAACCAAATACTAAATGAGTGTAAATTATTTACAGCTATGCAGGGGAGTAGGCAGGATTTTTTTAAGGAGGGGGCGGTCCAAAATTGGTGACCCTATATTTCGGGAGATGTTCGCCGGGGCACCTAATAAAGTGCATTTTCTGACGTTTCCGACACGCTCTATCTGTTAAGCTCATAAAATTCAAGCATTCGAAAAATTTTTCACTTTCTCTCATTAATCTATGAAAAATGACATTTTTGGCCGCGCTTGGACCTAACTTAATGAATATAATGATTCTACGGCGCGAAGCGCCTAAAATTTTGAGATTTCCTAATAAAGAGATGCCAATTTTCTTGCATTTCGTCACTTTTCCAAAATAATTCTTGGGCTAAGGGGAGGCGGCCGCCCACCCCCTAAATACGCCTATGCAGCTATATATAGAAAAACCATCGTCCTTGCAATAAAAGACTTGCTTAATAAAATTATTATTGTTACACTAGAACATAGATAAATAATGCACCAGAAATGTCGCAGGCAATGTGGTATAAAAACAATGTTTTTTGGACATTAATACGGAAACTAAATTGTATTTCAAGCTGCTTGAAACGATTTTGCTATTAAACTGCTAATTAGAAAGAACTTAAAACTACTTTGGTGGTAATGCGACCTTACATATACGATTTCGCTATTAAAATCTGCAGTCAATCATACGACGACGTACTCTCGCTTACCTATACCTTCATAGTATAACATACATTGAGGCCCGGTCCTGATCCAGGCCTTAAGAGCCCGGTCCCGGTAAAATTTTGGGCCTGGTCGTTCACTGCCCGCCCCCTTCCGAGGTCATGTGTAGTTCACAGTTCACACTCCTTCAAGCCTATGTCAACATCTGGCAAACCTATTCTAAACTAATTATAATCTTATCTTATCTAACTTAATTACATCATTACATCGGGCACATGATATCTAGTAGTGTGAGCTGTCGTATGCTCTAATATCGCATCTAATTTTCAATTACTTGAGTGCTAAGTTTAGTACGGATAAAAATCTTTATTCGATTTTCCCGTCCGTAATTATATTTTCTTCCCAACAATTTAAGCCACGTCTTCACTTTTTTTCAATTTGACTATGCGTTTTCATTTTTTACAAAATCTGGTCAATATCCACAAAATAGTGCATTTCCGCGAAATATAGTCATGTTTTGCTTTTGCTCTAAGAAACTCGTTACGCGTATTGATTGATCTCTTGCTAAACGTCTATTTTCAGTCACTTATCTCTGGGGAGAATGGGGGAGGGTCGGATCGGAACCTCTTGAAATTCAGAAAAATCGGAAAAATAGGCTTTTTTAAACGTCATTTTGTGCTATTTTTGGCTTTTTCGGGCTTAGCCCCCAAAAATTGGTGTTGGTCCCACCAAAACAGGACGACCTGTACGTGCCTGTGTATTTTGAATATTTTTTTGATATTTAGCAATGCTTTTCTAGTTTGTTATTGATTTTTAGCTAGGCCTTTGGTTTAAAACGATGATGAAGAGTTACATTTGTTTGCCTAACTATTTGAAACCATGCTGCCTGGAAGCTATTGTGTCTGGAGCATACAATGCAACCTGCGAAGCATTGAAACATAAATTATCTTCGTACGTGCGTATATTTTTCAATCATAACTGTTTTTTTTTAAATAGTGAGCTTGACTTAAACTTTCTACTTCGAAGTTACAAATTAAACCAAAAAAATTTTAAAACTTCACAAGTGCTATATTTCATCAAAAGCGTATCTGGCCGGCAACGGAATTCGGGGGGGCTGATGAGGCGAGTTAGATTCATCTCTTTGCTCTACCTGGATCTAATGATCTCCAGAATTCTGTCGGTCCAAACTTCCCTCCCGAATTCCCCACGCCTACATCTGGATATTATCGTACATGATCTGGGGGGGTTTCCCTTCGGAAAACTTTTCACCCCCGCCCCAAACAAAATTTTTTTACTCCTTCCCACGATTTTTCAATTTTGCTACAGAAATTCGTAGAGTTGGTGTTGTTTTGAGCGTTTCTAGCTATTTGTTTCTTAAAAATGTATCAAATTTTTAATGTTTATTAAATTTTTAATTTAAATTTTTTAGATTTTTGTAATTAAATTTTCAAATTTTCATTAAATTTTTTTCGGAATCGTACAATGTTTTTTATATGCAAATGTGTATAGTACAATAGAAATGTACACAAATATAATCTCTCTCTTCTACTATGCCGTTTAATGGCTGTTTAGATCTCAAAGTTTTAATTTGTATTTTTACTTACTAGAGATTAATTTATATACTACCTAAGTGAATAGAAAATTAGCTTTTACATAATTAAAGAATATACTCGTAGGAAAAACAACAATAAAGTACATATATGTAAATCGTTAAAAATGTATGAAAATTTGTTAATGTATTTTTAGTTTTACGTAGTATTTTGTGGATAAGCGTTTTTGTTTTGCATGTTTATGTATATCATCGGCTTAAACTAATATATTTTGCATTTCTATGTATCATAGTATTTTCGTTCTTGTTCTAAGCAAAAATATTTCAAAAATATTTTTTAAAAATATCACAACTATTTCATTTTTTATATTTTTACACTTTTTTCTAAATTTCTCTAGTTTTTACCCCTTACCCCTGATTTTAGTCAGAAAATTTCTTACACAAGCGAGTTTTTTGTGTTTTTAGCCATTTTTACTAAAAACAGAAGGCTTAACTCAAATATACGGCTGACTATCCTCCAACTGATTTTTTAAGGAGATAATTGTACGATCTGAATTGATAAAGTTTGTAAAATTTAGTAAATTCAATACAGATTTTGTGATTATACATACCTGCATTTTATGTTATACGAATAATAATATCTTAATTGTATAAAATATATTATAAATTCATCCATTCAGACGTTTTTTTTGGAATTATGAAATGAATAAAGTGTAAAATAATGTAAAATGCCGGTCATATTTTAAAACAGCAGGAGCGTTTCTTCAAAAATTTGTTTTTTACATGATGGAATACTGCAGTCAAGGGTTATTTGCACAAAGAAATGAAAATGTCGAATATCAAATAGGCGTTAATTAATTAAATTAATGTCAGTTAATGTTAATAAATATGTTTAGATAAAATAAGTTTATTAATTAATTTTAAATTGAATGAAAATTTTATATATATAACTATCATGAATTTTAAGCTGATTTAAACTTTAACAGAACTTGGAAAATGTTCAGCAATATGTACGACATCGCAGGTTCATTTTAATGTGGAAGATTTCTATTATAAATATGTATTTAGTGGACTTCGAAATTTGGAGCTCTTCTGAGTTTTTATCAGATAATAATACGTGTAATGTCCGGAAATTCGGTGTGGGGGGGGGTAAATGACCCTAATTTTTGGTCAAAAACAGCCAAAAACGCCTAAAAACGGCCCAAGAAATCGATTTTTCTCAAAAATGGGGGAGTTGAAAATTTTCTGGCTTTGGGAGCTGGGGGATGTTAGCCTTTGCATGGGGGATCCCCCATCCCTCCTGTTACATGTATGAGTATGATGTTAACTTCACTACAATAATGTGAAAGTCCGGTACATAGTGTAAAGAATGAAATCGCGTTGAAAAGATTGAAAGTTGAAGAAATAGTAGTGGAGTGTAAAAAGTTGTAAAAATTAAAAAAGACTGTAAAACGTCGTAAAAGCTTAAGAAACGTAAATTAAAAGAGTTTGACGCAGATATGTGCAGCTCGGAAGCGATTTTGTAAACCTGCTCGCTTTGGGTGGCGTCGTGCTCGCCGGTTACTGTAAATCTTCTCTTCTGCCCCAATTGTCCAATGAAATCGTCCCGCCCCCTCCCCCGTCGTTGTCATTGACGAAAATTCGGGAAAGACCGAACAAGCTTGTACGACTATTTCGGCAGGTTTGTTCTAATCAAATAGTATCTATTTACACAACGGGCTTCAGTGTGTCCTCTATGTATAAATAGAAATGTGGCGTAAAGTGAATATTTTTTGTAGAACACGTATGCGCGTATTTCGGGTAGGTTGTTTTAATCGGCTCTTATTTGTATACACGGTTCGCTACAGTGGGACATGTAAAAAAATAGACGAATAGTGTAAAGTGTTTCCGGATACCTAGGCATATATTTTTGGGAAGTTTGATCCAATTAAGTAGCTTTTGTTTACGTGACCTACTAACATGATACCAAAGCAGAGGAGTAGTGTAAAGTGTGGTGTTTTTTTTCTTCAAAAGATTTTAATAATTTATTCTTGAAAGATTTCCTGTTTTTGAACGTTTTCCAACATTATTTTACGTTAAATGAATAAAGTTTTACCAAAATTTAGGCAGATACCTTTTTGATCAACTCGTTTTATTTATTTAAATGACGTGCTCCTGTATGACATCTGAAAATAGTCGAATAGTGTAAACTGTAGATTTTTCTCAAAACCTATGCACGTACTTGTTCATTTTGGGGAAATTTGTTACAGTAAGCTCGTATTTGTTTAAACGGCATGCTACAACATGACATTTAAAAATAGTCAAGGAGTAGTATAATGTATGACTTTTTAAAAATTAGAATAATTTATTCTCGCACGTTTTTTTCGGTGTTTTTTAAGCGTTTTCTTACATTATAAATTTACACCAAAATTAGGAAGATTCCTTCTAGTTAACTTGTACTGTTTGTTTACACGAGGTTCTACAGTATGAGTTTCACAGCAGTTACAGGTTAGTGTAAAGTGTAGTTTTTTTAAAGGGATTTCCGATTATTCTTCTTCGTTGGGCGTTTTTTGCCTTTTTTCAGCGTTTTCTTACAGGTGTATACATTTCGGTAAAAACTGGTTTATTTTGCCACAATTTTATCTTGTATATACTATGCGAAGTGTAAAGAAATAGGAATATGAATCATGCTTAGCGTAGAGTCCTAGATTTTTCGGCATAATTCTCGGTATTTGCGAATTTGTAATTTTTAAGGGTTTTTTTGCCAGACATGCACAGCATGGAATTCTGGGGAAGGGGTGAAATTTTAAAGTGCCTTTTTTGGAGCCCGAAAATGGTAGGTACGCGTCGAAAACATCGTTTTTTGGCGTTTCTGACGATGCTCTATCTTTCTAGAGCACAAAAACATAAGCAAAGCTAAAAAAGTACAATAAATTGATTAAAATATTGTCAAAACATGAGTGCGCCGAAAGTTTGATACTTTTAATAAAATAGATAGCTAAAAACATTTAGAAAACACCTTTTCTGCAAATTTTTAGAAAACTTGTGTGAACTTTACAAAAATCGCGAATTCTGGGGGTGTGAAAATTTTTCAGGGTAAGGAAATCCCCAACCCCCCACCCTCTCCCCCAGATCACGTCTGTTTTTAGCGCCTCTCTATCTTTCGTGTCAATTGTTTTTTACATTCTTATCCACAAGACTCATACAGCAGCAATTCATATTTTCTCAGCGTTTTAGATAGCATTCAGTATTATTTTTCCTACGGACTAATTTTTTTAATTATTTGCAGTTTCCGATTTTCCAATTAAAAAAGGGCTGCGATAACCTAAGCAGACATTAATATTTTCCAATCGTATTTTTTCGATTTTTTCTTATTTAATATTTATTTTACTTGTAAATTACGTGTTTCTATTCATTTTTTTCGAATTTTATGAGATTTTCGTTAATTTTTAAAATCGTTTTTATTTTTTCATATAAAAAGTCCGCTTTTATTTGTTACAGCGTTCCGATCGGTTTTATTTATATTTAAATGTCTCTAATTTCTCATCTTAAAAGGTTGACTTAATCGTTTTCAGTCGAGTTTTCTTCAATTTATCTTAACCACCCATTAAGCGGCTCAAAATTTTGCGTGGACATGAGCGGTTTCTTAAGGGAGGTTAATTTTTGGCCGAAAACTCCAAAAACGCCTGAAGACATTAAAAAAAGAAAGTTTACTGTCAAAAGTCGAAGAGAGTTAAAAAATCTCAACTTTTTGAGGATTAAGATGACTGTATACGTGTTCTTCGGGGGTTTAGGATTTTTGACCATATTTGCACCGCGCGGCCGATCTGGGGGGAGTAGCAGGTCTGAGGGGGTCCAAAATTGGGCCGTTTTTGGGCAAAAATGACTTCAGGAATAGTATAAATTCTAAAATAGCGTTGAAAACCCGTTTTTCGACAGTTTTTGGTCAATTTCAAGCACTTTTGAAATAAATTTTGTATTTTTATCCGTTTTTGCCTGTATTTTACCTTATTTTCCTACGAGAATTTCTTATTATTCTACTCAGGGGTCTAGACAGACCCCTAACCCTCCACGCGCAAATCTGGGTTTGACCATTTCAGAATGGCTGATTGCCCCGCAGAGTGGCTGCCGATCCCCTATAATTGTCGATTTTTCCAAAGAAAAAAAATTTAAAAAGCGTGTTTTTAAGCGTTTTTAGCTAAATTTTTAGCACAAAAGTGTCACATTTTCGGCGCTTTGGGCCGCAAACTAATTTTGTAACTAAATTTTGTTCTATTTACTCGTCTTTTTCTATTTGTTCGGAATCCTTACATTTTTTTGCTCAAAAAAGCGAGCACCGTCGGAAACGCTGAAAAGCTGAATTTTAAGACTAAAAAAGGCAGTTTTAAATTTTTTTAAGGGCTGAATACTTTGCTGAATTCGATTCGATTTGGTGTCATTGAATTTAATGCCTTTTTTAGAAATTTATATTTTTTTCAATTACTTTCTTCACTTAATGCATGTCTTGGCGTTTAAATTCTAAGAGTTATTCTGCGATATCTTTTCGGAATTCGTATAAAAATCAAATAGTTTTCGTCAACGTTAGACCATTCCGGGCCAAAAAAGGTAGAAATGGCACCTACAAAGGCATAAAAAAGTTAGTCTTTACCCGAAATTAGATTATGGGTGTGCAAACAAATCTTAAATTTTTGGGAGGATGGTCCGAACGGCCGACTTCTAGTGGAGAATTCATTATCCAGTCTACATGTAATTTTAGGGGAATAATTCACTTTTTTGCTTACGTTAAAACCAAAAATTCAAATTTGCAAACTTACTTATGTATGTATTTACGAGTATATAGAATCGATATTTCAAGACACTTTTTTGTTCATATTTGATCAATAAACCCGCTTCTATCGTCTGCACATAAATTTTTTAAATCGAAATTTTTTAGATAAAGGCTTCTGTTTTGTACTCATTTTAGCCGAGCTTAATCACCGTTGTCTTTTATTTCTAACGCATGATAATTTTTTGTTAATCGAGCGATTAAAGGGAACGGAGTTCGGCTCTCTTTTGGCTTAAAATATTAATAAAAGGATAATATCGAAAATGTAGGGAATTCCGAAATTGGAAGAAATTGCTTTAGAAAATTGTTATGATGCTTCGATACTTTAATATATTAAATACGTATTTTGAAAATTTTCCATTTCATTCCGTTCCTATTCAGAAATTCAAAGATAATCAATTTTTTGTTTAATTATAACGTAATTCGAAAAATTCACACTTGTTATACGAACAACTAATAAATTTTCGTGGCACCAGAGGACATTGAAAAGTGTAAAATGCGATGAATTAATGTTTCTGTAGGCGCGGGTGAAAACTGAAAACTATCAAAGGGTATTGAAAAAATTGCAACTTTGGGCATTTCTATCTCTCCGCTTTACATGCCTATTATCAGGCCTATATTCTGGGAGGGGGCAAGGGGGTCGCCCCCCGAAATGGGAAAAAATTTTTTTCTCTCAAGGTTCCCTCAAAGGTAAAAATGGAAAATTGGCGAAGTGCGTCTAAAACACCGCCAAATAGGGTTTTAGCGTAGTTTTAAGCTAGTAAACTCAAAATTTTCCGGCGCATCGCGCCAGATTTATTGTTTATGTATAGTTCTTCTGTCTTCTAAAGCGCTGAAATTCGCTCAAATTTGGGATATACATAGAGAGCATGTCAATTTTTTTCTGTCACTGTGCGCCGGATTCATTGTTCAGCTGTAGTTTTTGCCTTCTAGCTCACTCAAAACAGCTCAAATATGAGTAATGACATGGGAAACAAGAAATTTTTTGGCGCTTCGCGCCGTATTCATTGAATATATATATTTTTTGTCTTATAGCCCGCTCAAAACCACTCAAATTTGAGCTTGACATGGTGAATATGTCAAACTTTTTTCGGCGCGTCGCGCTGAATTATTCATTATTTGTATTGTTTTTCTCTTAAGCACAATTATTAAATGCAAAGGCTTCAGATAAAAAATAAGTCGTCGATAAATTGATGATATATCAGCTTAAATGATAAAATTGCTGTCTATGTATATATCAATGCGAAATAGTAAAAAAATAAATTTTTTCGAAATCTTTCTTACCATTATAGAGCTCGCTGAGGTACGCTCAAAACTGCCTTTATTTTCGCCCATCTCCTAATGGTTCTCGAGATATCTGGCCTTAAAAATTTTGGCCTCCCTTCGAAATAAAATCCTGGATCGGGGCCTGCCTATTACGTATTATTTGTTGATTATTTATTTTTCTCGTTAATTTTTCTAATTTTTCAAATTTTATTATGCATTGCGTCGCAAAGAGTGCAATATTGCGCATATGTCTAGGGTTACCGCACTTTGCCTCGGGTTTATTCCGTAATTGGGGCAGAGACACGTTTATTGCACTTCCTGGAATATTGTTGATTCCTGGTCGATACGACGAAGCTAGGTACATATTCATTTACTTTTTATTTAAATTGATCGTGCTTTTAATATTTTCAATCATTTTGTTCTCAAGGTGCGTATTTTGTTAATTTTATTCCATATTTTAATTTTTTTTCTCAAAATCGTTATAAGGCTTTTTATTTACTATCCCTCGTCGTACTATCCGCCGAGTACTTTTGACAGGCACGCATCTCTATGGGGAATGGGGGGTTCGGACCACACATGGGCGTGGAGGGTTTGAGGGTATGCACCCCCAGAAGTTAAAATACCCTCTAGAGGTCAAAATACCCCCTAGAGGTCAAAATACCCCCAGAATTCAATTTTTGAAAATGTTTTTTGCTTTTTTAGCGATCTTTTGATGCAATTGGATAGTGCTCGATGAGAAACGTCGAAAAATGGTTTTTTTTGCCATACAACCACTTTTAAGACCATTTTTTGACCTTTGAAAGTTTTTTCACCCCCAGAAATTTTTTCACCCCCCCCCAGAATTTTGGTGCTGCCCACCTTCGGACCCCCGAAAAAAATTCAGAAAAATAGGTTTTTTTAACGTGATTTTGTGCTATTTTTGGCCTTTTTGGGTTTAGTCCGCCCAAAAATTGGTGTTGGTCCACCCGAAATAGGACGGCCAGCTACGTGCCTGACTTTAGAGTAATTATGGCCTGGGGGTACACATTTGGTTTCAATAAATATTTTTAAAATTTATTTTTGAGTATGTATGTAAATACGCGAGGAAGCCATCAAATGTTTGGCATCTTTGCGTACAAATAATCATTTGCCAACCGGAACCCTACGACTCCTGCAATCTTGGTTAGGGTTGCTAATGAAAATTTATTTTTAGGGTTTAGAACTAGAAAGTGATTGAACCTAATGAACAAATTAAGGAAAATTTTGTAATTGAAATTCGAAATTTCGATTTTTTTGAATTATTTTCAATCAAAATTCAAAAATTTTATATAATTCGCGACTGCAACACAAATCGAGGAAAACATGATTTATCACATATTTTTATCAATTAGTCCAGTGGCGGATCCAGGATTTTCCTAAGGGGGGGGGGGTAACCCTAAGGGGGGGCGGAACCCTGAGTTGGGCGGAAAAATTATCCGTTTTAACCCGAAAATCGCTCAAAAATCAGTAATTTTGCGCACTATTTTGGGTTAATGGGGGGTGGCCGCCCCTCCCCGCCCTACCCCTAAATCCGCCCCCTAATTAGTCGAAATTGGCCAAAATAATTGGTGGTACGAAACTTCGTACCTAGAAATGTGTTAAATAAATTTTTCGTTTATCTGGCGAATTGATTAATTCGTGGATACTCAAAAGTTGTATTTTCCGTTTCGCAAGTTTACAACATTCGAAATGAGTCTTCTAAACCGACTTTTTGATTTAAGATACCGATTTTTATTTGTATGGTTTGCATAAGCAATATTGCGTTGATTGTTTACCCTGAATTTTCCCAGTGTTAATGAGATTAGATTTTAGAATTTTGGAAAACTTCGAAAGTATAAAATGACTTCTAAAGCTAAAATCTAAATTTAGCTTAAAATCTGTTCCACAGAATCAAAAAAGTTGTATTGCTCATTTTTTTAAATTTTTCTTATAAATTAAATTAATTTCATTATTAGTGTTTTTTACATATTCACAATTTTTCAAAAATTTTATATAAAGATTTATCTGTTTGAATCGTAAATTTTTTGTTTTTTCTGTTACTTTTTAGGAATTTCACTTTTGCATTTTTTATTTGTAAGAAAGGAATTCGACGAACTATATACTATTATTTGTTGATCTTTTTATTGTTTTTCTGTTGTTTTTTTTGGTAAGCGAAATCGATTAATTATAAGTATACATAGATGCTAGCGCAGACTGAAAATTTCATTTATTTTACACTCTACGCTTTACACTTAAGTCTAAAAACACTCTACGGATCTCAAAGGAGCAAAAATTCCACTTCGAGGTCAAATTATTCATTAAATTGATCAAAACTCTTTCAGATATATCTTTTTCACTGGATTTGGGAAGAAACGGTCAATTTAATTCATTAATAAGATCAAAGGATTGATCCGTTAAGCAGGGTGGATAATTTTTCAAGTTTATAATATGTCTTTGGAATCCAAACGCCCTCTATAAATATTAAAAATTTTAGAATTTTGATAAAAAATAATATTTATGCCTTTGGAAACTATAACGGAGTAATGAATGACATTGGCAATAATCAGTGATCGTACGGGGATCCCGACCGCGACCCCGACCCCGAAAAACCCCGGCCTAAGCCTCAACCCCTACCCCCGACCGGGGGCATGATTTTTCGAGTCGGGGTTGAACCTTTTCTCGGGGGTGAAGTATAGCATTTTATTTCTTGGTACATAGAAGAATTGTATAAATAACAAATAAATTCGGAACAAGGACGATTCATTCACCAGCAAAATTAATATGTTAAACTCGACACTCGCGATGTTTCATAAAAAGTACGCCTGGTCGCCATGTTCTTAAGACGTACATACATTTTCGCATATTTTCCATTATGAAGTGCGCCGAAATTACTGCGGAATCACAGGCATAGCCGGGGGAATGGAGGCACATGTCCCCCGGAATTTCTCAGAAATTATGTTGATTTTTCTGGCGCAATGTGTCCAGAATATTGAGTTTAAAAAGGCATAAACGTCAAAATTTTCCGGCGCTTCGCGCCGAGTCATTATTATTTATTTTTATACAGATTCAATAAATTTAAAAGCTTGAATCTGTGAAAATAATTCAGCACTTCGCAGCACTTTAGTGATTTAATGCACTATTAGTTCATTAAATGAAACTGCACATGCTTGTTGAACATAATAGTAAAAGTGCGAAAATGTTTGCGTACCAATTTGTCTATTCTCTACTTTGTTTATCTTTCTTTACAAGGACATATAATTCTATTTTAAATGAAAGGAAAGGCCAAATTTTCTTGTGTTTTTGCGCATTTTCTGTTTTCTGAACTAATTAATAAGAAGGCCACAAATGGGCCTGAAAATTGTAAGAACAAAATTCTCATTGATACATCTTTCAATGACTTATTGGTTGCGACCCGTTGCTGCGCTACATACTTAGCAGAGGTCGAAAACGCATTTCAGCTCAGAAGTTTTGTGCAGTGTAGATGTTCATCAATTTTAAGTTTTTTTTGGACTTAATTCAGAACCGAGATTTTGCCAATTTGCGAAAATTTTAACTTTACTAATTAAAAATTTGAGTGCTTTTTTACAAAATTTTCGAAGGTTCTGCTCTGGACCTCGCTGGGGCGCTTGAGCGCGCCACCCCAGACCCCCAGCCGTACAATCTCGTTCTACACGTTGAAAGAGATTTTTAGGAGGACAGAAAACGTAAAAGGATTAGGAATTTTAAAAATTTTCGGCGCTTCGCGCCGCAATTAGTTTATCTGTTCTGTACGATTTAAGCGGTATAAATTGAGGTCAAAATTTTACTGCGCTTAGCAACGCCGATTATTGTCTTGGGGCAGTAAAATATGACTGAATTTCTTGATGCTTTGCACCACTTATGATTTCCGAACTGTTTGTCAATAAAAAGGCGTAAATTCTACATGAAAACGGAGAAATTTCGAAAATTTTCAGCGCTTCGCGCCATTGGCTCCTCTACAATCAGTGCGCCATAGAAAACCGTTATGAAAAAATTGTGGAAGAATACGAAAAAGTGAGAGCGATTAGTGAATAAAATTGAAAGTAATGCTAAATTGCTAAAACCATTTTTGAACTTGGAATGAAAATAAAATGTTGAACATAACCAGCTTTATTAGTATGCTCTACAAACAAGTGAAGGTATCGTTTTTATCTTTTTCAAATTGGTATGTAATCATGCAATGTTAATTGTTAATGTTCAACCCCGACCCCGAAAACCGGGGTTTTTCATCCTCGACCCCGACCCCGATCGGGGGTGAAAATCTGACCCCGTACGATCACTGGCAATAATATCGAAAAATTTTTGTTTGAAAATACGCTGGCATTTCTTTCTTCGTATTGGATTCAGAGCAAATTTGTTCATTTCTCGATTTATATCTGCCTATGCAACCATAGGTGGGTGGCATCAAAGTTCTGGGGGTGCAAGATTTTTTCTAAGGTTAAAAAATGGCCTGGCATCAAAAAATTGCAAAAAAAGTAAGAAATTCAAAAATTGAATTCTGGGGAGGGGTTTTTGGTTTCTGGTGGGGTATGTGTGCCCAGGTATGTATGCAACTTTTACTGTAAATTTATCGCAGCTATTTACTAGTTAACCAGTCCGAATTTTCTTGCGTTTCACGTTTGATATTTAAAAAATTTTGTAATGCGGCACTGTTTGGCTGATAAATTTTCGCATTTTCCTGCTATTCATAATTTTGACTTTTTGTAGTGTTTCAGCTTGATCTTGTTTTTCCAGATCATGCTGCAAAACCTATAATCGTATAATTGTACTATTTGCATAAATGCAGCCCCGTGTCCAGGATTTTATTTCGAACTGGGGGGAATCGCAAACTTTGAAGTCGGATATGTCGAGGACGATCAGGAGATATGTGGATATAAAGGCATTTTTGAACGTTTCTTGACGAGCTCTATACAATAGCAAAGAATTTTTTTAATTTCGAAAATTTTTCACTTCATTTCGTAATCATTTGCACTAAATCTATCGTTTAAAGTCTGTGCCGTACAAGAGCATGGGGGCTGAGGAGAGGGGGTATTACTCCCCCTGAGCTCTGAATAAGTGATACATAGCTATACAGCCATTTTGGCCGGAAAAGCATTGCTATTATCCTTTATTGGGCTCAGAAAATTAGCTATATATCCTTTTTGGGCTCAGAAAACTAGCTATATAGCCTTTTTGGAATCAGAAATATGCCGTGTGGTCTCAGAAATGCTATATAGTCGTCTTTTTCGAGTTTCAAAAGGATATATAGCTATTTTCTTGCCCCAGAAAGGGCTGAACAGCTATTTTTAGTCCAGAAAACTATATAGTCATGTTTGTGAGTCCAAAAAGGCTGTATGGCTACTTTTATGAGCCCAAAAAGGCTATACATGTAATGTAATGTAATGTTTATTTCGTAGAAACATACAAGTCATGCAAAAAGTTGTAAAAAACGATAAAAATAGAAGGGAAACGCATTAATATTATGTTCTACAGGAGGTCACTTGGGCAGCTAATTTTCTGAGCCCAAAAAGGCAATATAACCGTTTTTACGACGCACATAGCTATCTACCAATTTTTGATTTTTACCCACTCTGAAAATATGACCTTGCGCACCTATGGTGTGTGCATAAGTGATTTCCCACCATTTTACTTCTCGAAAAACTTGAGTTTTGTTTTTGTACGATACTCTATCTTTGTATTTGTAAACAGAAATAACTTAGAAAATGAATAATCCGTTGCGGGGCGCCGGAAAAATTTGACATATTCTTTATGTCTCATTTAACTTTCAGCGGTTTTTAGCGGTTTAGGAGGCAACAAGTGTATATAAACAACAAATCCGGCGCAAAACGCTGGAAAATTTGGACGTCTTTATGCTCTTGTACTCATTTACGTACTGTTTTTGAAGGAAAGAAATGCAATAAATTTGATCTCGCGATAAATTCCATCTCAAAAAAAGATTTTAAAATGTAGTAAATAATC
Organism: Mermis nigrescens; assembly: GCA_036768485.1. Classification (NCBI taxonomy): domain Eukaryota; kingdom Metazoa; phylum Nematoda; class Enoplea; order Mermithida; family Mermithidae; genus Mermis; species Mermis nigrescens. The sequence continues at coordinate 243,388 of JAVLUZ010000257.1, read as the reverse complement.
ATTTTAATTGAATTAATGACGCGAAGCGTCGAAAATTCGAGCATTTTATTGCTGGAAAACATCAAAAACCTATATATTACATAGTTTCATATAGCTGAAAATTCTGAAGAAAAATTCCAAGGGGGATCTCCCATTTACGCCCCTGGATACGGGCCTGCATAAATGTAACAAGGGGGTCGGTGGGATTCTTACCCAAAGTCGGTCGTCCCGTCATCCCTTCAGAGTCAGATAATTTTTTACTCCTCTATTTTTATCGAAAACTTGCTTTTTTTGACCAGTTTTGGCTGATTTTTTTGCCATATTTCGCCAAAAGGTGAAAGTCATTCACCAGTGCCCCGTCGCCTAAAAATAACGCGGACCCTCCACTCTACCTAAAATTTAGATTCTTTACTTGTCTGCATATGTGGGCAGCACCAAAATTCTGGGGAGGGGTGCAAGATTTATCAAAGGTCAAAAAATGGTCTTAAAAATGTGCTGGTATGGCGAAAACAACACCATTTTTCTACGTTTCTTATCGAGAACTATCCATTCGCTTAAAAAATTGCGAAAAAAACAAAAAAATTCAAGAATTGAATTCTGGGGAGGGGGTATTTTGGTTTCTGCAGGCACGTAGCTGTGGAGGGAGCTGGGGGTCCGGACCCCCCAAAATTCAAAAAAAAACCGGAAAAATGGGACTTTTTACACATTATTTTGTGCTATTTTCGGCTTAGACAGACCCCCAAAAATTGGTGTTGGTCCCCCTAAAATAGAAGGGCCAGCTACGTGCCTGGGTTTCTCGGGGGGGGGGGTATTAGGCCTTCTGGAGGGGTGATTATCCCCAAACCCCCCACGCCCAGGTGTACTTGTCTGACTATTTGATTTATTGTCTTGAGTTCATTTAGTGTCATGAAGTCACACAAAATAACTAATTTTACGAAGGTCGAACAAAAAAGTTTTCGGAATGAATCTATAAGTTTTGATAGAAACTAAATTGAATTAAACAAGTTATATGTTTACGAAGCTGAGCCTTTACTGTATCAACCTGCAGGTTATCAATTTTGTCGGTTCGATGTGTTTGTTGCTGATTGGTAGTCGTTAATCATCATCATGCTGTGTGCAATTATCGAATACTCATAATTTGAAGATCGGCAAATACTAAATTCTTGGTTGAATTAGGATGGAATTGAAGGGCATTTCGATCGCTGTCCAAGCGATTTAGAGATGGACGAGAAAACATTGAGGATGACCGTTAGGAAGGCCGCCCTGTTGAGGCAATCCAGAGGGAAATGGGACTGTTGTTACGGCTGTAGTTGAAGCAGACCAACGATTGTCAGCAGGGTTGGATTTAGGGGGGGCGGGGGGACGGCCGCCCCTCCCCCATTGGCCCAAAATAGTGCGCAAAATTAAGGATTTTTAGCGATTTTCGGGTTAAAACGGCTAATTTTTCCGCCCAAGTCAGGGTTTCGCCCCCCCCCTTAGGGGTACCGCCCCCCCATCTTAGGAAAATCCTGGATCTGCCACTGATTGTCAGTACGTGTGGTAGCTGAGGAAGTGGACTTGTCCGATGGATAGATTCAAAGTATTCTGAGCGATCGTTTGGCTTTGAGCAAACTTACCGCAACATGGATTCCAAAAGCGTTGCGAGAAATTCACCGTGAACAGCACTGCAGCGCTTTTGGAACCCATCTCGCAGAAATTTAGCACAAACCTAAACGATCAGTCGGAATAGTTTGAATCGATCCATTGGACAAGCCCACTTTCTTATCTACCACGCGTAGTGACAATCGTTGGTTTGCTTCAACTACAGCCTCAACAGCAGTCCCGTTTTGCTCTGGATTGCTACAACGGGGAGTCATTCCCAATGGTCATCCTCGATGCCTTATTGTCTACCTCTAAGTCGCTTGGATCAGTCATAAATCGTTGTTTCATTAGGAGCACTGTCTCCGTAAACTTTTTGCAGAGCGTTCGAAATGTCCTTCGAACTCTATCCAAGTTTAACCAAGAATTTAATGTTTGCCAAACTTCAAATTTTGACTTAGTTGCACAAAAACATCAAAATACCCCCCAGAATTCAATTTTCGATTTTTTTCGTTTTTTTCGCAATTTTTTGATGCCAATCAATAGTGCTCGATGAAAAACGGTGAAAAATTGTGTCTTTTGCCATACCGATTTTGGATACCATTTTTTGGATCTATGAAAAACTGCAACTCCCCCCAGAATTTTGGTGCCGTCCACTTATGGTTTCGATTCAGCTTTCAATGTGTCAGTGTTGCTGCAACTAACTCATGCTACCGAATTCCCGACTATCAGTTTCGATCGGTTCCACCAACGACTTTCTTATTAGTATTAGAAATAGGGTTTACGACTTCTTTGTTACTAATTTCAATATTATTTTTTGAATAAGTGTTTTAAAAATTAATGATGACCCACCTAATCAATAAAGTGATTCAGTACTAAAATTGAAAAAATAATAAGCAAAGAAACATTAAAAACCGTATAAATCGATACTAAACCGCAGCTTTTTCCGAATTATTTCTTCGCATTTTACATGGTAGGTACATTATATTGGCCTTCGGTGGTTGCCTGAGGCACGGATTGATCCCAAATTTACTGGGCAGCGGCGTCGCGCCGCGCTACAATTGCCGCGACGCCGTTTGGTGGTGGTTGCACGCCATTAAACTCTATTGCGACATGGCCCCTAATGGCCAAAATATTCTCAAAGATAAGGTGAGACGCCTTTATCCGACCGATGAAACGATTTTTGGCCAAGCCGATAGAACGGAACAATTGCACGAGACTATGCAGGAAGCGTTGAATAGGCATTTTGAGGGGATAAAGGTGCGATCGCTGTTTGTTTGTTGTTTTTAGTCGGTTTTTTGGCAAAGTTGGTCGGAACCTAGAGCCAGAAAATTTTTGACTCCACCTTCCCTCGCCCACTCGTGTTTCTGGCTGTTTTTACGAATTTATTGGACCCGAAATTGGAAGTCATTCGGCCCACCCACGCCTTAAAAATGACCAACGACACCCTCACCCAAAAGATCGAGCCGTTATATTCACAATGGATCTCGCCCGACCCCACCCAAGGTCGACCGTTGAGATTTTTCAGCCCCCACCTCAAAAACTTGCTTTTCTACGTCATTTTTAGGTGATTTTTTGGCCAAGGATATAAGTTATTTACCACTACCCTAAAAATTGACGGCTAAGCCTTCCCTACCCAAATTTCCAAACTTCTCAGCCATAAGTATGCGCAACTGATAGGAAGGGCATACCCTATATAAACATGGTCGTTTTCCCTCCGCTTCCAAAGTCAGAAATTTATTACCCCTTTCCGATTTTGGACAAAACCTTGGGATTTTCGGCCATCCGATTTGAATTACTTGTACCTTTCATTTTATCCTGCCGCAACTTATTTACTATAATTTTTCTTGACCCTTTTCCTATCATTTTTGCAAGTTTTCAGTTTCTCTTTTCCGCTTATTTGGCTTTTTACTCTTAATTTTTATTTATGAATTTTTATATTTTTTATCATGATATATTGGAGCTCATTAAGCCGTTATCGAAATTTTGACACGATAATCTGTTCAGAAGGTCGCTACCACTCATTGACATGAGGGGGTTGTACCTCCCCAGTGGTTTTTTGTACTCGGCAAAGATTTTTCCCGATGTACAAAGACTTTTCGGGACCGTCTTTGTACATATACAAAGATTTTTGAGAAGACAAAAATTGCAAAAAAAGGTCTGAAAGTCGCAAAAATTTTCGGCGCTTCGCGCCGAAATGAGTATTTGTGTGTTCTATATATCTTCTTAATGGCAGAAATTGCATTTCAAAAGGAAAAATGTGGAATTTTTCGGCGCTTCGCGCCGTTTTAAGACGATTCTTATTGATTTTTGCCCTTAGAGACCCAGAATTTAGCTGAAGTATACGACCAAAAGTCGAATAACTCTATTTTTGCCACACTAAAATCGCTACTGTACCATATTATTGTACCCAAAAATCTGTGAGTACAAAATGTACAATGATTTTTGGGGACCATCTTTGTACATGTACAAACGTACCTTGTACAAAAAACCACTGCCCCCTCCCAGATTACTGTAGACCCTTTCCCCAGAATTCTATTTTTAGTAACATTTTTGGCAATTTTTCCCATCCCGACCCCTCCCCCCCCCCAGAATTTCTTTGCTGCCCGTGTATCGTCGCTACACTTTGCCTTTAACGCAGCCGTAAGTGAAGTCTTTCGCGTTCCTTACTTTAGAGCACATTAAACCTAAAATTAGCTTTTTAGGCCCTTTTCGGGTGTTGTTTCTCCATATTCGGTCAAAAATTGAAAGTCAAATATGCCTGTAGAATTGTGAGTTTTGCATCTGGTGTTTCGGGATTAGATTTTTTAGATAGATAGATTTCATAGATTTTTTCTAGACAGATTTTAGATTTTTGTGTAATATTTTTCCTAATAATTCGTCATCATTCATCATAAATTCAATTTCATTCATCACAAATTCATAATTTCAATTCATCATAGTCTTTATCTACTTTTTTAGGTATAAACAGCAATTTCGCAGGTCAAAATAAACTATATGTGTACAGTGGCGGATCTAGGATTTTCCTAAGGGGGGGGGGCGGTACCCCTATGGGGGGCGGAACCCTGACTTGGTCGGAAAAATTAGCCGTTTTAACCCGAAAATCGCTAGAAATCGCTCAAAAATGCTTAATTTTGCGCACTATTTTTGGCCAATGGGGGGGCCGCCCCCGCCCCCTCCCCTAAATCCGCCCCTGTATGTGTATAAAACAGTGCCGCTAAAATTTCTATCAATTTTTCGAAATTTCGAAAACTTATTTTGTGGATGCAATTTGCAATTCCTCACCTTTCCATGCATTATCTTACCTGCCTAAATTTTTTTACGGCCAACGGGAAGGATAGGGTGGCGGCTGCTTCCCCGCCTCCTCCCCAAAATACGGCCCTGTTTGTATCAGTGGCGAATCCTGGGATTTTTCAATTTAACATTTAAATAAAACATTTTTTGAATTTTTCTAATAAATTTTATAAATTGTATGTATAAATTTTATATAAATAAATAAATAACTATAATAATCATAAATTTTCCCATAAAGGGCAAATTTCGTGAATTAAGAATTGAGAAGATTTATTAATTTATTGCGAATTAAATTTCAAAAATTCAATTTAAAATTTAAATAAAATTTAAAGTTTAGGAGGTTGAACTGCTGCTCGATATCCTGTATATTTGTAGCATTTTACGCGGAGCGTCCGAAATTTTCGAAAGTTACGCTTGAAAATATAGAAGCAAACAATGCTAAAATAGCTATTTTTGTTCTTGAAATTGTTTAAAACTTACTTTTTGAGCAAAAGTATAACTTCTAGGCCGCCAAAAAATTAAATAAATGTCATTAATAGATAATATTATTTTTAAAAATTAAATATTTTTATATTATATTTTATTATATATATCTATTGTATTATTAAAAAAGTTTTAGAAACTTCGACTACTGATGGCCGAAAATAACTTCAGGAAAAGGAAAAAATTTTAAAACCGAAAAATCCGGAAAACTTAAAAAAGGAAAAAATTTTCAAAATCGAAAGATGGACCAATGGGGGCGCCCTCGACCCCTCGAATCTATTCCTGCCCTGTATACGTACATATTTTGTACTTATGTTGAGGTTGAAGTTCGAAATCAGAAACTTTTTTAAGTTTGTCCCTTTTTTAAAGTTTTCCAAATTTTTCGAATCTGAAAATTTTTTACTCGGATTTTTCGGTTTTAAAATTTTTTCCTTTTCCTGAAGTTTTCCACATTTTTTCGTTGTATAATTTTTTTCCCTTTTTTAGGTTTTCCGGATTTTTTGGTTTTAAAATGTTCCCCTTTTTTGAAGTTTTCCGGTTTTTCGGCTTCAAAAATTTTCCCCTTTTTTAACTTTTCCGGATTTGTCGGTTTTAATATTTTTCCCCTTTTTTTGAAGTTTTCCGGATTTTTCGGTTTTTGAAATTTTTCCCTTTTCCTGAAGTTTTCCACATTTTTCGTTTTAAAATTTTTCCCCTTTTTTAGCTTTTCCGGATTTATCGGTTTTAAAATTTTCCTCTTTTTCTGAAGTTTTCCGGATGTTTCGGTTTTAAAATTTTTCCCTTTCCCAGAAGTTTTCCATATTTTTCGTTTTATGATTTTTTTCCCCGTTTTTGAAGTTTCCCGGATTTTTCGTTTTTAAAATTTTCCCCCTTTTTTTAAAGATTGACGGATTTTTCGGTTTTAAATTTTTTTCCCTTTTTTTGAAGTTTTCCTGATTTTTCTTTTTCTTGAAAGTTTTTCCCTTTTTTCAAGTTTTTCGGATTCTTCCGTTTTGAAATTTTTGCAGTTTTTTTCTTCATTTTTTAACTTTGTGGGATTTTTCAAGTTCCGAGAACGCAACGCCGGTCACCAAATCGACCAGCATATGCGGTCGGAAGGTTTCGATATGGAATGCGGCGTTCGCTGCGAGACCGGCTTCGTTTTCGGCGGCAATCAGTTCAACTGCGGCACTTGGATGGACAAAATGGGCAGCTCTGATAAGGCGGGAAATAAGGGTTCGCCCGCCACGCCCCGCAACGGTTCGGCCGTAGAATTGGTGGGCCTATGCTACGCCGTGGTGCGTTGGCTGGCCCGGCTGTCGCAAGAGGGACGCTATCCTCAGGACGGCGTCAAAAAAACAGGTACGGGGACCATACGTGATCTTGGTGGGCTTAACCCCCTCCCCCACGCTGAACTTTTTTCACCCCCCCCCAGAATTGGTGATTTTTTCGAAATTTCCTATATTCTTCTGAAAATTTGTAGAAAAGATGCTTTCTTAAGCGTTTTCATGTATCTTTTTGCTCAAAAGTGTTCGGCGCTTCGCGCCACTCATGGTTTGACTATATTTTGTTCAATTTGTTCCGACGTTTTGATTTTTTTCCGAAATTTATTTGTTTTTATGCTCTAGAAAGATAGAGCGTCGTCAAAAGCGCTGAAAAACGATGTTTTTGACGCTTATTTACTATCTTTAGGCCCAAAAAGGGCAATTTTTAATTTCACCTTTTCCTCTCCCCTAGAATCCCTATGCTGTGCATGTATGATACGGCAATTAAATTTTTTTAATTAAAAAACTTTAAAAAATTTAAATGACGAAAATTTTTTAAACTGTGTTTTTTTGCTAGAAAACGATAGGTACGTGTCAAAAAAGCCATTTTTTAACGTTTTAGATAATGCTCATTTTTTCTACGACGTCAAAACATGACAAGAAAAAAATCGAGGTAATTGATCAAAATGTAGTCAAAAAATGAGTATATGCGCGTAGCTCCAATAATTTGACACTTTTGAACCAAAACAGCTAAAAACGCTTAAAAGGCATACTTTTCCGAGTTTTTTTTCGGAAATTCGACAATTCTGCGCTTTGCGGGGTCCGTAGCATACATGATTTCGGGAGAGAGTTTAGGGAAATTTTTTACCCCCCGTTCCGAGATTTTTTCACCCCCTCCTCCCCCAGAATTGGCGATTTTCTGAAAAATTGTTCTTAACACGAATCCGCGATTTTGAGCTCAAAAAAGACTTTAAATTTAACCCCTCCCCGAATTCCCGTGCTGCGCATTTTTGAGAGGTAAATTTTTTGGGGGGATGAATTGTTTTAAATTCCTAAATTCCTTCTGGGGACTAAACCTACTGAACACGTATACGGATAATATGCTGACCCGAAACGCGCTTGGCCGAAATCCCGAAATTCTGGTGGGAGGTGGGGGGCGGGGGCAAAAGTTATCAAAAAAAGTTGTAGTTCGGGGCATAAATCGCCTTAACTGTTTTAGGTCTCTCATCGAGCCTTGTCTGAAAGCTCGAATTAAAACCGGAGAGAGTCGGGAGCTATTTAAGAAAAACAAATAAGGGAAAATGATAAAAGTTTAGAAATCCGGAAAAAGCTAAAGAAATTAGGAAATCCCGAAAAAACGCAAGAACGTATATTAAAACGCAAAAAATTTAATTTTAAAAATCGCGAGAAAACCAAAAAAGTTTACGAAATTGAAGTCATGGGTTTCCAAATCACTTTTCCTGGTGAATGTACTCGCAAATTTCTCTCACATTATACGTACCAGCCGGTTGTTTAAACTTCGGAAGATAAGAGCGAAACATTTAAAAAACCAGATTTCACGTGCCAATTTTGCATGCTTCAATACATTTTTGAATTAATTCAATTATTTTCTTGATTCTTTGCCTGTGAAATTATTTATTTTTGTATTTTCTGATGTAATATTTTGATTATTTTTTCATTTGTGTGTAACTTTATTTTTCGATTTGTACACCCACTAAGGGAGCCCACGTTTATGTAGTTTAAAGTTCTTCCTGTAATCTTATTTCACGTATATACTTCCTTATTTATTAATTTGGCTTTGCCCATTTCTTTTTGCGTATTGCATAATAGATAATTTTTCTCGTAATTATCGCTATTAATTATGAATCTGTGGTAATATTTTATTGTTTTTCCATTTTGATGCAACTTTATTCATTAATCTGTATATCTACTAAGATAGCCCGCATTTATGTAGTTTAAACTTCTTCCTTTATTCTTATTTCACGCAGGCACGTAGCTGGCCGTCCTATTTTGGGGGGACCATCACCAATTTTTGGGACTAAGCTCAAAAAGGCCAAAAATTGCACTAGATAACGTTTCAAAAGTTCTATTTTTTCCGATTTTTCTGAATTTTTTAGGGGGCACCGAACCCCCACCTCTCCCATTCTCCCAGAAATACGTGCCTGATTTCACGTACATAACTTCCTTCTTTATTTATTTGGCTTTGCGTATTTCTTTGCGTCTTCCATAATAAATAATTTTTTCGTAATTATCGCTATTAATTATGCATTTTTGCATCAGTAGTCGCCAGTGGCGGATCTAGGATTTTCCTAAGGGGGGGGGGGCGGTACCCCTACGGGGAGCGGAACCCTGGACTTGGGCGGAAAAATTAGCCGTTTTAATCGGAAAATCGCTAAAAATCGCTCAAAAATGCTTAATTTCGCGCACTATTTTGGGCCAATGCCCCCCTTCTAAATCCGCCCCTGGTAGTCGCCCCAACGAAAACCCATTTCTAACCAGCATACGTATATACCAAAGTTCCCGAAAAAGTTTCTTTTTCCACCGTCCGAAAAGATTGGTTCGCCGATCGATAAAAAATGCGGAGAAAAATTTTTTTGGAAAAATAATGGAAAACTTCTGAAATTGGGTGATTTTGAGCTACGAAACATTTTTTTTGAAAAAAAACAGACGGCACTCGTTGGACGTGGAATCAGTGGGCGGACAAAATTAAACAAAATTTCGAACGCTATTTCTGGATTCCATTGAACGAGAACGAAGCGACTGATAAGGAAATTACGGATCCGGCTAGAATAGCCACCCGAGGCATGTATAAGGATTCGTTTAAAGCCGATCCGGCGTGGGCCGACTATCAGTTCAGGCCTAATTTTACGATTGCGTTGACAGTGGTAATTAATTTTACATGGGCAGCAACCATACATTTAACGGCCCTTAATTTAGGGAGACCCCGGCATACGTGTACAGCGTGGGAGTTCTGGGGAAAGGGGGAGTTCGGGCCCGAAAAATATAAAAAGTGCTTTTTTGGGCTAAATACGATAGGTACACGCAAAAACGCTGTTTTTTCAATGTTTGAGACAATGCTCGTTCTTTCTAGAACATAAAAACGTAGAAAAATTTCGAAAAAATGTGAAAAAATTGTAATAATTGGACAAAATATGGTCAAAAAATATCATAAAATTCAATTTTTTCCAAAAGTTGGGAAGGGGATCGAAAATTTTCTGGCTTTGGGAGCATGGGGCAGCCAACTTCGGGTGTGGAGATCCCCTCAATCTCGTCGTTACGTATCTGGAAGCTAGCTCAAATTCTGTTGAGTCCGATGGGGCCAAATTGCTGAAAATAGCAACAACGAAAATTCAATCCTGAGGCTCTGTCCATTTTTTGGAGTAGGCTTTTCGATTCTCGTCTGGGGATCCAGCCACACCCTTAGGACCACACATGGGCGTGGGGGTTGTACTTCCTCCCAGAAGTTGAACCCCCAGATTACTGTAGACCCTAAGAATGCTATTTTAGTAATTTTTGGCGATTTAACCCATCTGACCCCCCCCTAAAATTTTGGTGCTGCCCACGTATGCTGAGGACTCTCACACCTTATCTGATGATAATCATACGTATTCTTAAGGGCCCCAGAATTTGTGATTTTCCGAAAATTCGTTAAAACAATGTGTTTTTATAACCGTTTTCAGGTATCTGCTTCATCAAAAGTGTCATATTTGCGCCATTTATTCATTTTTTGACTATTTTGTTCAACTTATTCGGGTTTTTCGAAGCTTTTTTACATTTTTACGTCATAGATAGATAGATAGAGCATTGCAAGAAACGCCAAAACTTATTTTTTTGACGCATACCCTTTATTTGTAGTCCAGTTGGAGGGGTCATAGGTTCAAAGGTTACTTTTATGGAAGGGGATGTTAAATGAACCATAAATTATTTCATCAACGAAAAAAGTCAAAAAATATTGTGTTTGACGCAATCCAGTGGTCGATCTAGGAATTTTCCTAAGGCGGGGGACCGAACTTTTCCAAAAACAGCCGAAAATAGGTCCAAAAATTTGCTCTTCAGGTGCGAAATAGCGTTTTGGCGTTCTACATTTTCCACTTTTCTTTAAAATCACTTTTGACGCAACATTTTTTCGTAATATTTTTAAATTTTCGACAATTTTGTGCAGAAAAATTATCAAATTTGTTTGACTTAGCGAAAATTCGGCGGAAAAATTTGTGTGAGTTCGGCTGGAGGACGTTTAGGAGCTTGATTTACCGCTCGATTCCCGGTATTTGTAGCATTTGACGCCGGACGTCGACAATTTTTTTAAGTTATTTTCGAAAATAGAAGAAATCTATGCTGAAATAGCTGTTTCTGCTTTTGAAATTGTTCCGGAAGCTATTATATGAGCGAAAAAAGGCGTCCAGGTCGAAAAGAAAAAATAAATGTCATCATAACGTATTATCTGGCGCGATGCGCCGCAAAATTTCGAGAAATTATGATCTCTGACGGCCGTAAATCATTGCTAATTTCATATTCACTCTTTACCTCGCCAAATGTTTTTGGCTAATGGTTGAGGGCGGCCGCCCCCAGGGGCGGATTTAGGGGGAGGGGGAGGCGGCCGCCCCCCCCCTCATTGGCCCAAAATAGTGCGCAAAATTAAGCATTTTTGAGTGATTTTTAGCGATTTTCGGGTTAAAACGGCTAATTTTTCCGCCTAAGTCAGGATTCCGCCCCCTCCCCTTAGGGGTACCGCCCCCCCCTTAGGAAAATCCTAGATCCGCCACTGGCCGCCCCCCTTAAATCCGCCCCTGACGCGTCCCATTGTTTTTGAGTCCAAAAAGGCATTTATAAATCTTATTTTTTATATTACCTTTGAATCATTAAATTATTGTTAATTTATGTACCATTCCTTAATACAAATTATTATTATTATGAAACTTATCGACAACGTCCGCTCGACTGTTTGTAGCGTTTTTAATTCTTTGTTTCCTTAAAAAGTTTTAAAAACCATTTTAGGCTTTTCTCTTTATTTTTACGGCCTTATATTTTAATGCGATTATGATTAGTTACACTTTATATGTAATATATCAATTTTTCTCCCAACATCTGATCGCTCATTGTAGAAAAAATTGGGCAAAATCCACGAAAGACTGATTTTAAAGTTCAAATCTATTTTTTTAACTTTTTCTAAATCACTAATCATCATATCCAGCATCTCCTAATAATAATTTATTTTTTTAAATTCAATCAAATTAAATGATTTCAATTATGAGTTTACTAATTATAACAAAATATGATAATTTATTTAAGTATCGGTTATTTTATGTATGAATTTATTTAATTGAGAATGAAAATACTTTAGCATTATGTATGTATAATAAAAACTTTTGAAATTAATTGTTTCAACGACATAAGATCTAGATAATATATTCTGAGTTTTGAAATCGATTGATACAAAATCAGCTCAATTCCGTTGTAGTATTTTAGATAATAATGTATTGACAATTATTTTAATTAATTTATCTTATTAAATATAAATTAAGTTTAATTTTATCGCTCCGAATCCGAAGTCAAGCTTGCATTATCATAGGTGGGCGGCACCAAAGTTCTGGGCAGGGGGGGTGCAAGATTTTTTCAAAAGTAAAAAAATGGCCTTAAAAATGGTGGTATAGCGAAAAAACACAATTTTTCAACGTATCTTTTTTTCATTTTTTTTCAACCATTGACATCAAAAAATTGCGAAAAAAAAAAATTTTGAAATTTAATTCTGGGGGGTATTTTGGTTTCTGGAAGGGTGTTTTGTTTTCTGGGAGGATGCATACCCCCAAGCGCCCCCTACGCCCAGGTATGTGCATTACCCGTGCATGATTATTACATATTATTAAATGATATATTGCATTCAATACATTAACAATAAGTATTACATGTGTGATTCGGGTAAAAAATAAACAGAATTTTAATTGGTATGCGGAAATTGGGGAAAAGAGCACCAAATATTAGTAGTTTTAATGCTACAAACAAAATAACTGTAATTTTACAAAAGCAGTAAGATTTTGAGTGCACGATAAAATGAATAAAATTAAGCGAATTAACTAAATCATAAGTAAATAATTCAAATGAAAAGTTGATAAATTTAAATAATTAATAAATCACGATTCAAACAAATTTAAAATTTCGAATGTCTCCGTAGGCGTCTGATATCGTTGACCCCGAACACGCATTGATTGCGTTAGAAAATGCTGACAAACATTTGAAAGGGCCACTCGGAATGAAGACATTGATCGAAACGTACGTCAAATAAATAAATAAATAAATGCATAAATAAGTAAATTATTAATTAAATAATTTAATGATTTAATAAATTTAATAAATAATTTTAGAAAAATAATCAAATAAATCTTTCGGACGTATTTGCTATTGTTAAACCTCTACGCCTTAATATTCTTATATTGAACAAAAGGAGCGGATAATCATAAAAACTGGGATATTTCATTTTTTCTCCGCATTCTGTTGATCCGTTTTTCATATTTTGTCACTTTTTAGCATCTTTGCTCTTAGTTTCATATCTCTCGAGTGCGTTTTTCATATTTTGTTACCTTTTTTAATATCTTTATTCTGTCTTCGTATAATTATTTCAGGTTTTTCTGAAGTATCTTCCGATTTTAATTAGATTACCTGTAAATTACGCAGTTTTTTGGCTGTTCGGGTTATTTCATGATTTAGAGTCAAAAAGCTGGCGTTATTTTCAAGAAATGTTCAATTGCCGAAAACTTGAAAATTTTGGCTGACATTAAAAATTTAAGCTGGGCTGATTGAAAAATAATTTAAAAAATGATTCAGTTTTACGATATTCCTCGACTGGAATTTATACCAGCATTAAATTATCAACTAACCATTTAGCTAAATGGCTAAATTTTAGAATAGGGCCTGAAATTTAGTTTTTTATAAATTTACAGTAAGCTTTAGATACTTCTGAAGTGAAATAATTTATGTCGGAAATTAAGCTTCATTGAAATAGCAATTATCCTCTTTACATCCGAAAAATTCAGTGTAAACTACTATGTTATAGCTAGGATTCAGTATCTAATCTTTCTAATCAGAACTTGCGGCGGTGGTAAAATGAATCTTTAAATAACGCGTGAAATTTTCCCGATAACTGTGCTTCGTGTAGCCATCGACCCTTAAGCGTTTATCATCTTTACATCGAAAAAACGTAGTGTAAACTAATTTGTTAGAGCCCGGACTTTAGCGTCTAATCTTCTTAATTGGAGTGTGCAGTTTAAAGAACCTTTAAGTAGCATAATTCTTCTCGCTAACTGGGCTTCGTTTGACCATCGACGCTTACATATCTTCTTTACACCGAAAAATATCGAAAAATATAGTTTAAACTATGATGTTCTTATTATTTGACTCAAGGATTTTACAGTATAATATATCAGCCTAAATTTATCTTCAGTTATCCTGTGTGTAAACTAAAGTACTCGGAATCATATACGTTCACCCAAACGTGTAAAAGCTCAGACATTTTTTGGGAAGCACGGTTGGAATGGCCTTCGGTTTTTTGGCCAAAACATGGCAAAAAACGCCTAAAATAGCAAAAAAGCGCTTGTTCTATCCTCAAATTTGGGAGGCTAAAAATTTTTGACGCTTTGGATGTATTTTTATGTTTGATTTATTTCTTATGTAGTTTTTTATCTGGTCTGGAGCTATCTACCTTTCGAACGCATTCGGCACAGCTTCTTCTCTCGAATACTCTAAACTTGCCAAAGCTTTTAGCCTCCACAATCCGTACTCAACTATTACCTAAAATTAATTCAGCATTTTCGCGTTTTCTTAGTTTTTTCCTCCATTTTGCTTTTTTTAAATTTTTTTTAATTATTTGCTTTCTTTCCTTTTGTATACGTCACCGTATTTAAGCGATCATGCGTATAATGGCTATTATAATAATGATGATGATTCCCACGATATGCGAATCGCTCATGGCTTCAATTATCATCAGGGACCCGTAAGTTTTGCGATTTAGGATTCGTTTTTCTGTACGATATTATTGCTGTAGTTATTGAAAGATTTTTTCTAATTTTTTGCTCAATATTATCAATAACCAGATATAAAAGAGCGAGTAAATTGATGCACGTTCCTTGTAAAACTTCTGTGCGATTGTAAAGTCAAGTAATTTACAAAAATTATCATTTTTCCTACTACTGACGGATGCTGAGAATACAAAGTAGTCCATAAATGGTGAGGAAATCGGTTAAGCGAATCGGCATTTTTAGCAGAATTCGCAGGAAAAAAATGTATGAAAATTTGACCAATATTGATGAAGCGGCATGGAAATGAGGTTTGCGATTGTAAAGTGCTCATGAGCATACATGATATGGGAATTCACCCCTTCCGCAAAATTTTTTTTCAAACCACCAAAATTATCGATTTTCTGAAAATTTGTAGAAAAGATGCTTTTTTAAGCGTTTTAGCTCTCTATTTGTTCAAAAGTGCCAAATTTTCGGCGCCCAGCGCCATTTTACTCATTCTTTTGACTTTATTTTGTTCGATTTGTTCCGACTTTTTTATTTTTTTTTGTAATTTTTCATGTTTTTATGCTCTAAAAAGATAGGGAATTGTCAGAAACGCTGAAAACCGTTGTTCTGACGCGTACCTACCATTTTTTCACCCAAAAAGAGCACTTTATAATTTCAACTCCCCTCCCCAGAATTCCCATGCTGTGCATGTATGCTCAAGAAAGTAAGAAGTTTTGACGTGTCAAGTCGCTTCTCCATTTATTTGTTCATCGGCCTTAGTTTCAGACAAAATAGAATCCTACGTTGCTTAGGTTATCATCAGACATGCAGAGCATGGGGATTCCGGGGCTGAAACTGAAAAACTTTCTATGTTGCCTTTCTTGTACTTAAAAAACGGTTGAGTAATGGGTACGCGTCAAGAAACATCATTTTTCGCGTGTTCGACGATGCTCTGCCCTTCTACACTTTACAAATATGAAAAAACTTCGAAAGTATTGAAAAAATTTATATAAATTCAAAAAATATTGCCCGAAAAGTAGTGTCTGGCGCGAAAAGTCTAAAATTTTTCACTTTTGAGCATACATGATCTTTGGAATTGGGGTTTCACCCCCGCAGAATCATTTTTCACCCCCGCAAAAAATTCCCCCCCAGAATTGGCGATTTTCAAAAGTTTCCTAAACTTACCTGAAAATTGGTAGAAAAAGTGTCTTTTCAATGGTTTTTGGCTATCTATTTGCTCAAAATCGTCAAATTTTCGGCGCTTCGCGCCATATATTCATGTTTCAAGCGATATATTGGTCAATTTATTCGACTTTTTTCGAAATGTTTTTCATGATTTCATGCTCTAGAAGGATAGAGTATCGTCAGAAACGCCAAAAACGATGTTTTTAACGCATACCGGCCATTTTTGGGCCCAAAAAAGGCAGTTTAGGTTTTCACCCCCCTAGAATTCCCATACTGTGCATGTATGCTTTTGAGCAAGCAGATACTTAGCTGAAAACGCTTCAAATTTTTTTAACGAAGTTTGTTGGAAGATTGCGAATGCTGTGGCTAAAAAAAATGAGTGCAGTAAAATTTACTTAAGTTTGGATATTAAGTTTCGATAAAAAGTTATGAGCAAAATCATTGGCGTATTCGTCTTCACTGTATCATAATTAACACGAATACTTATTTTCTTTGGACGAAAACTTCAGGAACATGCGTATTGTGTTCTATGTAGTGCAATTCACGAAAAATTACAAATTTTATTGGAAATCCGGAATATTTTTTTAGAAATTTTCTTCAATAATTTCAATAAATTTAAGATTTAGCCATTAATTAATTAAACTTAAACATTCTGATAGCCGTTTGTGCGATTTTTTTACGATTTTTATTTTTTTTACTTATTTTTAATTTAATCCTTACTTTTTGCTTTGATTGGTACGTAATTGCTAATTAATTAACTAATAACCTCATATAGCTAAAGTAGAAATTACTCCACTGTTTTCTCCATGTATTAGTTGAAATATTTTTTACGAAATATTTATTTGAAAAAATAGTTTTAAATATTCTATTTCCGTTCTTATCTAAGCATTTGTTAAACTCGAGTTTTGCGCAGCTTCAGAGAATCTGGAATTTTCTGTCTGATCTTTTATTCTGTTTTTTTTGGTATTGTTAAATGAATTTCCTTTCAGTTTCGCATAAGCTTTAATAGACTGATGAGCTTTACACCGCGGCTTAAGCTGGGCTATAATAGCAAATGTTTTTCCCACAATTTACACAGGTTGATTGCGAAAAAGTTTGATCAAGATGTGAAGCGAAAAGGCCCGAAACGCGTCTTAAATTCGAAAAAATTTAAAAAAAATCAAAACTCCTTTCTGTAGTTTTTTCGAGATTAGCGCCTCGCTTGGCGCTAAAATAAATTCTCGAGGTTGAAACAGAGATTTAAACGAAATAAAATCAAATTTTAAACTCAAATTTAGACCAAATTTAGTTTAAATCAAAAGTCTATATATTTTAAAAGAATTTCTTCTCCCTCTCAGGAATGGGTTTGGATAATGGGTTATTTTCTAATGGCTCGTTTGCGTATAGCGCAAACTTTGAACGCCAAAAAACCCGGTTTATTGGATGATACTGTTGCCCGCGTTAAGCAAACTTTATCCAATCATTATACGCATATGTCGAAATCTGATTGGATTTCATTGCCCGAACTGACCAATAAGGTGATTGGAGTTATTTTTTATTTAAACTGCTTCAAAATAACTACCAAGCTCATATGCATGTAAATATTTCAATCGATATATAAAAATCTACAGTACTTTACAATAATTTAAGCTTTAAAGTTTAAACAAGAAATTGGATTAATTGCGATTGATGATTAGATTATTTTGGAAGGTTGATGCTGATGAGCTTTTTCGAGTGGGAATTCTCTAAAAAAGACAAAAATTATTGAATTAATTGTTATTAAAATTCCTCAGTATGTAAAGTTTTCAAATTTAAAGTTAGGTGCGTAATTAAAAACTAATTCTTTGAAGTCTTCGCTTTAATTTACGATTTTATTCAAAACTTATTAATTTATGATGCTTGAATTTTCTTAAACGGTTTGGAAATTTGTCTCATTTTGAACTATTCGTATTGATTTTCTCGTTTTATTTATATGATTAAAGTGTGGCCAGACTGATTAGGGTACTTTATTTCAGCTTAGGTTTAGAGCTGCACACTTTGCAAATTTTACTACCCTAGTACCCGGCTATTTCATTACCCGGGTACCCGGGTAATTCGGGTACCCGGGTAGGACCTTAGATGGAAGAGAATGCAGTGAACATCGTTTATTTACGCTTGACAGTGAGATCTAGGGCAAAGTGATATCTAAGCAGTAAAATTATTGAAAAATTAATGCAACATTAAATAGAATCGAGGCTTTAATCTGAAGAATCTGTATGCATTTAATGAATTTTAAGTCATTTTCATAATTCAAAGCGAAAAATTGTGAATTAATCTAGAGATTTGGCTATACTATATGCAGTAAATTGCGTTTTTGTCATTTTTCTGTATTAAACTAATCAAGAGCCTGAAACAAATGAAGTTGCTAGGCAGTGGCGGATCCAGAATTTTTCTAAGAGGGGGCGGTACCCCTAAGGGGAGGGCGGAACCCTGACTTGGGCGGAAAAATTAGCAGTTTTGATGCGAAAATCGCTCAAAAATCCTTAATTTTGCGCACTATTTTGGGCCAATGGGGGGCCGCCCGCCCTAAATCCGCCCCTGTTGCTAGATACTTCAATTTCAGTGATAATCCATAGCAATCAGAAAACGATTCATTCATCAATGAAGATATATTTGTTTCATCATCTTACATGATATGCATATGGAGCAAAAGAAATGTTCATATTTCTAATTATCTGAGTCACTGTCAATGGCGGCTGAGACTGTTACATCTGCTTGCAGCATTTCAGCCGCTTCTTCCGATTCATCCGATGATGTAGACAAGTCACATTTCAATCTACTCTTCATTAATTTTGCTTCTTTGAGATTTTTGTGTAATAATATAATTTTTTCTGCAGTTTCGGGATTTAGGAATAAGCGCCGATTTCTTAATACATAGCCTGCAATGCTGAATATTCATTCGCTAGGCACAGACTTAGACACAGATTCTTTCACTAGGCACAGACCAGACTGGGGCTTTGAATTTTTAAAAACCCTCATTAAAAATAAATCCTAGTGACTGATTCATTGAGCAAACAGCTTAAAAGAATTTTCTAAAATAATAAATTTTATAGTAATCATTTATATGATTCAGGTTTTGTACCTTCATAGCGTCATTAAAACATTTGAAGCAGGAAAAGTAATTTTGAAATCAACCGGAAATTAAATTTCATTCAAAAAACAAGTCTATCTGTAGCTGACTGCAATTGGAACATCGACAGGTTTTGAACCAGGTCTAACTGAAACAGTTGCGCGCTCGATGTGAATAAAAGTTGCAGTTTGAATTTATATAATGGTCACAAAAGTAAATGCATTAGAAAAAAGCGTCGCTAGCAGATAATTTCTTGTTTACATTTCTTTACAATAGAGAATAAGGAGAATTCGGCACAAATGAAATAATGTAACTGAAGAGCTGAATAATGGAATTTGCGTAGACCATATGCGCGATATATTGTGGCAATAGTAAAGATTAACAGACTCGCTTATTTAGCATTTTACGGTTGATTATATCAAACCACATTTACATTGTGATTCAATCGCAGTTTAGAAGCAATATGTTTCTAGGTTTCTAATTCACTTTTAGCATATATTGCATAACTGCAGTGATAATTTTCCATTTTGTATTAGGGGATTCGGGTACCCGGGTAGTAAAATTATTTTCTACCCGGGTACTCGGGTACCCGTGTGCAGCTCTACTCGGGTTAAACTTATTATAAGGCTAATGTAAATTTTCGAAATGAAATTATATATCAGTTTTTATTAGTTTAGTTTTTATAGTTTTTCACACTTTTAAGTTGAAAGAGGTTATAGCTTTATTGGTTTTATCGCTTCTATCCATACATGGGCAAGGTAGAGGTGGCCAGAGGGGGGTGAAATCCAAGAATCGTCGTATAGTAAATTGTAGTCATTGTTTTTTGTACATGGTTTCTTTGTAAATGCACAAAGATGGTCCCCAAAAGTCAATGCAAATGGTACATCAGCACGTTATGTGCCGTAAACTAAGTTTCCTGAAGCTTCTTAGTGAAGTTTAGCCAATTTGTGGGTTTCTAGCGACTAAGAATAGAAAAAAATTATCAATATGGCGAAAAATTTAATTATTTTTACCTCTTTCAGGGCAGATTTTCGACCCTTTTTTCCGTAGTGATCTCAAAACTTACTTTTCGTTTTCTCAAAATCGCCTGACAGTACCTGATTTTCCAAAATCTCAGGTGGGGGTAATAGGGTAATACCCTTTTCTCACCCCTCCCCATACGCCTATGTTTGCTTCTATCTAAACAAAACAGGATAATCTGTCGGAAATTTTGACTTTTAGATCTATCACACTTTAATTTGTGCATTTTGACTTTAAATTGGACAAAAAATATCGAAAAATGTCGAATTTTCACTACTTTCGTCCACGAAAATCATACATAAAATTTCCCTACTCACCGGAAATGAAAAAATATTTTCATTTTTCACAAAAAAATTTTGCGGGGGCTGGGGTTGGTGGATGGAAATTTTTTGTGGGGGGTGGGTGAAACCCACCCAGATCATGTATGGTCACCGCTCATAATTTTGTAATTTTTCGGGATGAAACCTTGAAATTTTTCTAATGTGTTTTTTTGAGCTCGAAAACAGTGGGTAAGTCTTTGAATTTTTTAGCTTTTTCCTTTCTTTCGATCGTCAGTATTTGATGGCGACACTCTATCGTTATGACGATACTGTATCTTTATTGAACGTAAAAAATGAAATCTCTAAAAAATGAGAGATTCGAATAAGTTGAACAAATATAAATAGATCAAAAATCATATATGCTATGCGCGCGCAAAACGATAGCTAAAAACGCTTGAAACAGAAAAAATATAAAGAATTTTAGAAAATTTAAAATTTAAAACTAAAGTTTGAACAAAATTTAAGATTCATTATTCAAAAAGGCTTCCTTGGATTGGATTGAAAACCAACAAAAATCCAAACCCAAATCGGATCTAGTATACGAATTTACCCGCCACCGTTTTTAGCCGATTCAAATAAGCTACAGTGACCAAACTTTACACAAAAATTATCAAACACGTTCTGACGCGCATCAATAAAAATAGTGTTGGTCATTGTAGCTTATTTGAATCGGCTAAAAAACGGTGGCGGGTAAATTGTACACTAGATCCCCCAAATCTACCATTAATTCAGATTTTTTTGTTGTTTCAAAGCTTTTTCACGTTTGGAAAATATTTGCACTCTTCGGCTTTAGTTGTTGTTCAAGTATAGTGGCATGCATGTACCCTAATCGATGGAAAAGCAGGAAAACGTAATTGCTTATTTTTTAAATTTCCCCGTATTACTGTATTTATCCTACATTTCTTTCTCGTCTAGTGATGGCGTTTCATTCATAATCTTGCGCCTCCTGAAACCTGACCTGTAATTTTTTAATATAATTCGGTTTTTATACATATGTGCCATTCTCGCGTTTTTTACTTCCTTCCCTAACTGTACGCTTCCATTTTACCTTTTTTCTTTCATTCTATTGTATATATTTTCTTTTCCTTTTGTTTTCTTTAAGTGTTGTTTTTTCATTCAATCTAGTTCCTTGTTACTCTTATTAGTTTTTTCCAATTTTTCAATTTATTGCCTATTTTAATCTTTATCGACCATTTATTTTTTAATTGATTTATTCTATTTTTTCAATTATTTTGTTTAAGATTCTGAATTATTTAAATTTTTAAAGTCATTTGATTATTGTATTTTTTTATTTTTTTGTAATTTTTGCTTTCTATCCACTCTTTCCATTTCTAATTAAAGCAATAATTTTTTTAAGGATGGGGCCCATTGTCCCGGTTCTTGTTCGGCGCAGGCTTGGTCGGTCGGCTGTATTATGGAAGTTATGTACGCCATGTCCAAATTGGAATGATTCTAGAAACCCTTTTTTTATTTATTTGCGCTCGTCTTTTTTTAACTATCGTAGCTTAAAAAATAACTTATCCATCCGTGCTTTCGTCGTTGTAATTCGTTTCCCAAATTTCTAGCTCGGTTTAGATGCTCAAATCCGTCTTATTTACTTATTTTGACGTCATCTCGTGTGCTATATTTAATTCTACTGATAGTCGGCTTGCATTTTTTTTTAATTAGGCGTTATTATAATTTTGCTAATTCGTGGGACTTTGTAAGCTTAATTGACATAGGGGATTGATGATTTAATTTTAAGCATAGGTGTATATGAAAAAATTGTATGTGAAGAGTTTTAGGCACTTTTTCGCCATTTTTTCGGTAAAAAAACAGAATGTTTGCTTACGTTTTTGAAAATGACCAAGACCTATTAGTAGAATCAATTTTTTGTCACTAATTGTAGCGATTTTGCCCCATCGGGCCTCCAGAATTCGATCGATGACCATTATAATCCCCACCTACCCCCCAGGATCTGGAAGACCCTCAACAAATCGATGGACCTCCCAGAATAGAATTTTAGCCGCTATTTTTGGAAACAAAAAGGTGGATACGTATCATACCATCATATTTCGGCGTTTCTGACGATGCTCTATCTTCTTTCCCAACGGTTAAAACAGAAATGTATTCCGAGAAAGATTTCGAAAATTGGATTAGATTGAAGTTAATATAGTCATAATCACACATGGGCGTGGGGGGTCTGGGGTGGGGGGTCTGGACCCCCCAGAAACCAAAAGACCCCCCCAGAAATCAAAAGACCCCCCCCCAGAAATCAATTTTTGAAAATTTTTTTCGTTTTTTTCGCAATTTTTTGATGCCAATGGATAGTGCTTGATGAGAAACGTCGAAAAACGGTGTTTTTATCGCCATATCACCATTTTTAAGGCCATTTTTTGACCTTCAAAAAATCTTGGACCCCCTCCCCCAGAATTTTCTTGCTGCCCACGTATGGTCATAATACGAGTGTGTGGCGCGAAGCACCGAAAGTTTGACATTTTAGAGCAAGCAGATAGTTATGAACGCTTAGAACAGCACATTTTCTGCGTCTTAGCGGCGGACCTAAGATAAATCGGCTTAACACTATGGAAATTTGTCCGTCCTTTTAGACATGCTCCCATCGTTCAAATCATAAAATTTGAAATTTTCTCAAGAGTTTCCTCTCAAAATACTGTGAAAAGTTCCGTTTTCGGTTGCGTAAACCAAAATTATGGAAAATACATATTCCGCATGTAGCGCTAAGCGGCGAAAACTTTAAAGTTTTCTAGCCAAAGGAGCAATTTTTCTAATCCTTCCTTGCTCTATCTTTCCTCTCAAAAATTTTTTCAATTTTACACCCCTTTGCTTAAATGTATTTAATAAAGGCACTCGTACCATAGGTGGGCGGCACCAAAGTTCTGGGGGTGCAAGATTTTTTCAAAGGTCAAAAAATGGCCTTAAAAACGGTGGTATGGCGGAAAAACACCTTCAACGTTTCTCATCGAGCACTATCCATTGGCATCAAAAAAATTGCGGAAAAACGAAAAAAATTTACAAAAATTCAAATCTGGGGGGGGGGTATTTTGATTTCTGGGGCGGGGGGTATTTTGGTTTCTCGGGTGGCGGTGCATACCCCCCACGCCCACGTATGCCTCGTACTGTGTATTTAGCTATCCAGTTTTATCGATATGTGCTTTAGTCAGTTAGGTAGTACAATTATTGCATATGTATAGCGCGTTCTTTTTATTTATCGCAATAATGTATAATTTGAAATTGTTTAGTGCTCAGAGAAACGATTTATTGCGGATTAGCATTTTGACTCTATTCACTAACCTTTTCTTTGCTTTTCCAGTTTACATAAGACATTCGCTGAGTAAAGGCTATTTTAGTAGCATAACAAAAGAGCTATATTTTGTTTTTTTATTTTTAAGTGGTGCATGATGGCCGGCATAGGTGGGCAGCGACGGGAGGAGGGGGAGATTTTTCAAAGGTGAAAAAATGACCTTAAAAATGCTGGTATGGCGAAAAAACACCTTGTTTTCAATGTTTCTTATCGAGCACTATCGATTGGCATCAAAATTGCGAAACAACCACACATGGGCGTGGGGTATTTGGGGGATATGCACTAGTGATGTGAAAGATCATCTGGATCTGATCTTTTTATCCAGATTCAGATCCAGATCCAGATCATCTGGATCTGGTTATTTTCTGATCTGGTTATCCGATCTGTATCTGGATCTCGCCAGAAAATCAGAACCCAATCTTTATCTGGATCTAGATCTGTTTAGTCAAGTTATATCTGGTTGAACAGATCAGAAAGTTATTTTTGCACGGAATTTCTTTCTGTTTTACGGTTTACTGTAGGTAGGTTATCTAATTAGTTCTAGCCTTACATGCATGGATTGTGTCCCAACAGCCCCATGATTCCCAACAGCCCCATTGTTCCAACAGCCCCACCCATCCCAACAGCTCCACCAGTCACAACAGCCCACCGTCCCAACAGCCCCACCAATAATCCCAACAGCCCCACCAATCCCAACAGCCCCACCAATCCCAACAGCCCCACCAATCCGCGAACAGCCCCACCAATCCCAACAGCCTTACAAATCCCAACAGTCCCACCGTCCCGACCAACCCCACAGTTCCAACAGCTCCCGCCGTCTTAACAACCCCACCAATAGTCCCCACCAGTGATAGGATTGAGTTGTAATATCATTTTGACTCAGAAAAATGACTATCTCACAAATTGGGGGTATGCACCCTTCCCCTGGGAAACAAAACTACCCACCCCCAGAAACCAAACCCCACCCAGAATTCAATTTTTAATATTTCTTCTCGTTTTTTGCAATTTTTTGATACCAATGGATATTGCTTTGCTTAGAAAAGTGAAAAATGTTGTTTTTTTTGCTATACCGCCATTTTTAATGCCATTTTTTTGACATTAGAAAAATCTTGCATATCTCTACATTTTTGCTGCCGCCCTCGTATGCTCCTGAACCCCAAATCCCATTCCAAAGTCACTTATTTGACTGTCAGTGAGTGTTGCAATCCAAAAATGTTATTATACTTCCGTTTGCTCATTAATTCCGATGCAAATTTAGATACTTCCACAAATACTGTAATTTACGTAAGTATTGTATATTAATTAACAATTTATCCTTTTTTTCTATGACATTTTCACAGTATATCTTTTTCAGGTGTTTTTTGAGTGTACTAATTTAAGGAAGAATATTTATAGTAACAAATTCTAAATGTATTCTGATTGTTGTTTAATTTTTAACAGTTAGGATTGAGTTGTAATATCATTTTGACTCAGAAAATGACTATCTCGCAAATTGGGGGTATGCACCCTTCCCTCGAGAAACAAAACTACCCACCCCCAGAAAACCAAACCCTACCCAGAATTCAATTTTTAATATTTCTTCTCGTTTTTTGCAATTTTTTGAAACCAATGGATATTGCTTGCTTATGAAAGTTGAAAAATTTTGTTTTTTTGCTATACCGCCATTTTTAATGCCATTTTTTGACATTAGAAAAATCTTGCATATCCCACAATTTTGCTGCAGCCCTCGTATGCTCCTGAACCCCAAATCCCATTCCAAAGTCACTTATTTGACTGTCAGTGAGTGTTGCAATCCAAAAATCTTATTATACTTCCGTTTGTTCATTAATTCCGATGCAAATTTAGATACTTCCACAAATACTGTAATTTAAGTATGTATTGTATATTAATTAACAATTTATCCTTTTTGTCTTTGACATTTTCACAGTATTTCTTTTTCAGGTGTTTTTGAGTGTACTAATTTAAACAAGAATATTTATAGTAACTAATCCTGAATGTATACTGAGTGGTGTTTAATTTTTAACAGTCAGGATTGAGTTGTAATATCATTTTGACTCAGAAAATGACTATCTAGCAAATTGGGGGTATGCACCCTTCCCCCGAGAAACAAAAAAGAAATAAAAATTATATCTAAACCACTGACTACTGATCTAGACTTCACAATATACTGAGCCAGTCATCATTTAGGGATAAATTTCTAGAGTTACAGCAAAAATCCATCTAAACCACTGACCTCTGGTCTAAACCTTGTGAAATACTGACCGAGCCAAGTTTGGGACATCTATGGGTCAGTAATTTGAAGTTTAAACCAGAGGTCAGTGGTTTAGACACAAATGAGTCCACATACAAAACATATAATTGAGTCCATCTAAACTACTGACACCTTAATATAAACCAATTACAAGCAAAATTTAATATGAAAATGGTTATCTAAAGAGCCTGTTATCTTATCACACTTAACTAAAAAAACATAAATAAATATGTCAATTCTTTTCATAATTGCTAAAATGTTTAATCACACTTAACTACAAAAAAAACATTGATTAATTTATAAATTTTCAGATAAGTTAATAAATTGCTCCTTTTACTTCTACCACAACATTTGCTGGACTTTGTTCAGCTCCAGGGGCTGGCCCAGCTTTCTCTACAGCACATTCTTTTCTCATTTTCTTATGCTGAAGAAAGTTATATAGAATTTGAGTTTTAAATATTAATTTACTTTGTGGGATTCATGTACCTTTCTGACTCTGGTGTACTTAAAAGGAAGCTCAGTCACTGGCTCATGACCACTGCCTGCACTGATAAATTTCTACATCTGAGGCCTGAAAGAAAGTTTATTTTGTGAAATTTCTTTATTGTATATATATGTATGCAATGTATGTGTGCTTACTGCTTGGATAGATACCATATTATAAATATCATTATCATAGATTCAATTTTTTTAGCTTATTTCTGAAATTCATGGAGTTTTAGCTATAAACATTATATCTAAACCGCCTGTGCTAATTGCAGCTGAATGTATAGCTCTGCAACTCATGACAAGGAATGCCATTCTGGAATGATAAACTTGTTTATGAACAAAATATCCCTTTTTTTGGAAAAAATCTCAATTTATTCGTGTAGAAGCTGAGTCAAGATTAGGGTTAATCTATGGGACACCTTGACAGCCCTGAACCCCAGGACTTTCAAAAGTGAACCGATCACCTGAGAAGTTGAATGAAACTGGACAATTCTTAAGCTTCTTATTCGACTAGCTGCGGCAAGTTAACTTTAATAGGTAGTTTTGTAACTTCAGGGGCTTTGCCCGCTTTCAAGTTGTTGGAGTATCTTAGCGCGCGCAAATGAGTTGGCTGATTAAGTACTTGAAGTATGTACGGATAGCCAAACTGACAGCACGCCGTCAGGACAGATACCCAACACACAACAACCATGAAAGCAAATGCTATACACATGGGCGTGGGGGATCTGGACCCCCCCAGAAACCAAAAGACCCCTCAGAAATCAAAAGACCCCCCCCCAGAAATCAATTTTTGAAAATTTTTTCGTTTTTTTCGCAATTTTTTGATGCCAATGGATAGTGCTTGATGAGAAACGTCGAAAAATGGTGTTTTTACCGCCATATCACCATTTTTAAGGCCATTTTTGACCTTCAAAAAATCTTGACCCCCCCAGAATTTTCTTGCTGCCCACGTATGAACAAACCCCAATGAAGTACCTTCGGGGCTTACCTAAGTACCTATGCTACAGCTAGCGCTGGTCAAGAAGCTGCGGTAAAAACCTGCACTCTTCTAAAATGACCCTGAATACCTACTACCTAAAATCTCCACGGACGTTAATTGGTCCGGTACCTATGGAGATTACGGGTTGGAGATGCCGACCGCAGATCTTAACCAGGAGTAATTAGAAAACCCCGGAATTTGCCCTAGGTCCTTGGACCTCTTTAGACCAAAAGAAATATTTTTCGCGAAAAGAATTGAAAAAGGTTTCGCACTAGATTACCTATGGCGAAACAACTTAAAAATTTCGGTTCCAATAGCACTCTGTACTTAAATCACAACAACAAAGAGCTCTAATCCGGGCTGTCATCCACTATAAAAATTATGTAATAATTTTTATAGATTTTTGGTTTGAAAGAGGAATTGTAAATTTTGCACAAAAATGATAAATAAAGATTTTACCCAACGAAATCCGGCAGGGAATAATGTAGAGGCCGGCCTATTCCCACTCGCAACTGCCTGCGGTATAGTGCACCTCTAGACAATTGATTTTCGTGCTTTTACCAAATCAAAAACAATGTACAAGAAATGGCGCTGATAGAGTCGGAAACGACACGCCAAAAAACGCAAGGCCAAACTGCCACACAACTAACTAATCAGACTCATCATCCTCAGGGGGATTGGCCCACAGTAATATATGAAGAGAAATAGAAAGAAATGTTATTTATAAGAAATTGGCGCTACTTGTGCATGGATTTTTCCGGTCTCTGCACAGGCTCAATGTGAATAGCGGTCATGTCGCCTATGTTTTAATTGTAAAGAAATGATAGGGGACTTGTGGAGTGTTCCACAGTAAACAAAGTCGCATCATAGTATCCCTCGCGACACCTAGCGACAAGAGTCCA
The DNA here is from genome assembly GCA_036768485.1 of Mermis nigrescens. Taxonomy (NCBI): domain Eukaryota; kingdom Metazoa; phylum Nematoda; class Enoplea; order Mermithida; family Mermithidae; genus Mermis; species Mermis nigrescens. Next base: position 215,281 of record JAVLUZ010000257.1, on the reverse strand, counting down.
ACCAATTGACACTGCGTGGTCGGAATGCCTCCGCATGTCATATCGTCGATCTGAAAATATGGCTGGGTCGCCAAAGTGGGAAGAAATGACCGGATGGTAGGAATTGGCGCACTAAGGTGCACAAAGGCCGTATGTAAACGCACGCGTAGATACACTACCAACACTCCTCCCTCACCGGGAAAAATTCGGAACACGAGCCGAATTTTTTAAAGTGAAAAATAAAATTAGAGAAATATGAGAAAAAATTGTTGGGGATCCAACAAATGGAAAATTTTGAGTGAATTATTGAAATTTTTAGGTTGGGCCCCTGTGGATGGAAGAAAAATTTTGAATTGAAAAGTATGGCGGCTGAATCCATGACCGAGCCTCTATCGAGTAGTGCAGAGACCTGAAAAATAAATTTGAATAAAAGAAAAATTAAGTAGATTTTAGATAAAATTAAGATAAAATAAGGCCATACTTGCTCTGAGCAAGTTCAGGAATCAACGAGTTAAAAATGACAAGATTACGTAAAATTTAAAGACGAAAATTTTAAAGGCACAAAGAATAACGAAACGCGAACTAGTAGTTTTTATAATAAAAACGCTTTACGACAAAACGCGAATAAAACAACGCTTGATCCAACGAATAGTGTGCTGCTGGCCATTGGCACAAACGCAGAGTCCAAATAAATGTAGAATGCGAGCCAAAACGTGGCTATTAGCGGCGTTTAAAATCGGACTGTTGTTGGAAAGAAACGCGATGAACGAATCGAACGGCGCTGCTAAGAGTTGCTAGAATTTGTATTGTGACGCTGACGACCGGGCGATTGCTGCTGAATAAATCAATGCGCAGTTACGCTTTGCGCAGTTGGCGATGTTGATCAAACAAAATAGAATGAGACGACGGCTGCTCGAAATGGTAGTAAATTCGTGGTTGGCTAGCAAGAGTAGCCGGATGACGGAAATCGTCCTGGATAGAACGCGCGTTTGAAGGAAAGCGGCCGAATCTTCCAAAACTTTCGGATGGTGGTGAGCACAATTGATGTTGAACGCGGCTTGAACAACTGCTGGACCACGGCAATGTTGCCGGCACTTGAGATAGATTCTATTCAAGTTGGCGCAATTATGACGCGCAGTGGTGTGGGCAACCGGCGAAAACCTTCAAAACATCGCTCAATCATGGCGGCAATTGGCGAGCGTATTGAGTACGGCAAGCGGACGCTGTTATGGCCGTTTGACTGCAGCCAAATGTGACGTTGTTCCCGGCTTTCGCCTTTGAGGATGCCTGAAACGAGAAAAAATAGTTTCCGGATTTAGAATGCGACTGCCTTGCAGACTATGACATTTGCCGCTTAGTCAATGCATAGGCTTCAGCTGATCTGATGAACTGCAAGATGCAGCTAACATCATGTGACGAATTTGCTTATAAATTTGCAAAAACGTTGCTTGCAAACGCCGTTGCGTACTGCAATGGATCATAGTCCATATCAAAGAAAAAGAAAATAAAAAATAAAGCAAGTGGCTTCAGCTTTTGATTTCCGGCATTGATGCCATTTTCGACCATGAAAAAGCGGCTCATCACCAGCGTATCTAAAATGTTAGCCCTGACAACAGAACGGAGGGGGACTCCCACCACAATTTTGTAAAATAAGCCACTACATCTGCACAATGTGGGCCGTAGACGTGAAAATAGGCGATTTTATCGTTGCTGGGGTCGGGCAAGCTAGAAAGACGTCCCTCAAAAGTGTCTCAAGCAATTCCGCCAACCCAAACGGGGCTGTGGAAACCTAGCTAAATTCCAGACAAAGACATGGCCACAAACATTGACAACCTGGATATATCAAACAAAAGGACCCTTGGCCTGCATGTAGGTAGGATCCAGCTGCTGCCAATATCGCTCCCAAGCGCGGTAGGGCATGAACAAACGGTCATTAACATGCTCGGAATCAAAGCTAAAGAAATACTGGCTGTTAAGACGATTCGACAACCTGAAAAGTGTACGTATCATGTTGTATGATTGTTCGTGTGTCTCGTGATGTGAAGGCTTGCAAAGATTTGGCGTTACGTGTTTGTCATTTTCGAAATATAGCATCTGAAAAGGTACCACACTATCGCGGTGCTGCTTTACAGCAGCCGTAGCTTCAAGCGCTACGATGAAGTGGGCGGCGTCGTTGTCGCTCCCGAGGCTGAACGTCGGACAATCTTGGTCCACAATGTCCTCTTCTGTTGGGGCACGCTGCTCAGCCATGGCTCTGCAAAAGGTGTAATGTTATTTAATGGTACGGCATGCACCGATTTAGCACCAGTTAACAAACGAACAGGCACACACTCTCTTAAATTCCTTTCCCGGCCCGCTAATTCCTCAAAACTTATAACTACTGCCGGACACACAGGTCGACGCGGTAGCTTAACTAAAACAAAATCACCGGGTACATATGCGTACTTTGCGGCAATGAGATCGGAATAGGGCAACTTAGGGGCGGGTAAAAGGCGATTACGATGCACTAAATGTTCGATTAAAGGGTTATGCAGATAAATGATGCGAGCCGTTTCAGGTGTTGGCAAAGACTTGATGCGATACGGACCTAATTGTTTAGGTGAAAGTTTTCCAATTTCGGGCTGAATTACTGCTTTATTGTTGAGATATACAATATCGTCAATTGCAAATTTACTTTCGCGCGTTGTTTTGTCATACTGCTTTTTCTGATGGTTACGCGCTTTAGCAAGATTTTCGCTAGCGATATCGTGTAAGTTAAGAAGCGTAAGTTTCAGATCAGCAAGATATTTTTCAGCGATGTTAGGCAGATTAGGATTCAACGCGAGATCGCTTAAGAGCTGTATATCGAGTGGAAAAGAAGGTTCACGACCGTACAGCATCTCAAATGGCGAAATATTCGTAGATGACTGCGGCGTTGCGCGATACGCGAATAAAGCAAAGGGCAAAAATTGTTCCCAATCGTATTGATTTCTCGCGCTTAGTTTAGAAAGTCCATCGATGAGTGTTCGATTATACCGTTCAACTAACCCATCACACTGAGGATGATAAGGGGTTGTGAAAACTTTTTGAACGTTTAACAATTTGCAAATTTCTGAAACAAGGGCTGATGTAAAATTTGTACCTTGATCAGTCAAAAATCGTCTTTGGAACGCCGTGCCTAGGAATAACTTCGCGCAATAGTAGGTTTGCTATGGTGACTGCTTTTATATCAGACACTGCAAACGCTTCAACATACTTAGTAAAATAATCCATGAAAACAACGATTTGATCATTCCCGGACGTCGAGCGAGGCATATGCAGACAATCACACGCGATTAACTCAAACGGTGCTGAAACTTCGATGGGCTGCAGAGGTATGGCGGTGGGATTATTCGCTACCTTACGCTGCAAACACACCTCACAATTCTTACACCATGCAATCACATCATTCTCCATTCTAGGCCACCAGTAACGAAGCTGAATGGCGGGTAAGATTTTTCGCGCGGAAAAATGGGCTCCAAAGATGGAATCGTGAAATTCGGTTAAGATGAAGCTACGAAGCGATTTGGGAATGACAAGCTGATGAATGGTATTAGCTGCGCGCTTAGGCTGAAATCTGCGATAGAGAATTTTATTTAGCAAGAAAAATTCGTCGCGATATTTACGTGTTGTTAAGTCGTTGAGCGATTCACGAATTTTGTTTAACTCTTCATCTTGACGTTGTTCAGCAAGGAGTTTAGCAGGCGACAGAATTTCTGCTTTTTCAGCTTCAGATAAAGTGATGCGTTCATAAAAAACTGGCGGATGATCTTTTTGCGCAGCTTGCTGTTTTGGCGCGATGGTTTGTTGTCTTATATCAGGTGGTTCGTTGTCGTCGTCAGACTCAGACGCTTCAGATTCGAGGTTAGCGACGTTAGCAACGGGTTTACGTTCGAGTTTATAGCGTTGTTCGTCGCGATCGTACTTAGGATGACGCGATAATAAGTCCGCAGCGCAGTTATATGCGCCTGGTACATAAACAACCTCATACTCGTATTCCTGTAATTTTAAACCCCAGCGTCTTAAACGACTGGAAGGATCTTTTACATTTACGAGCCAAGTAAGCGCCTGATGATCTGTTTCTACGATGAATTTTTTACCATAAAGATAATGCCTATAATGCTTAATTGCCCAGACAACCGCTAAAGCCTCCTTCTCAGAAGTGGCATAGTTACATTCGGCCGAGTTTAAAACACGGCTAGCATAACCAAGGATGAAACGATTTTTAGATGGAAGATGTTTCTGCGTAAGAATGGCACCTAGCGCGTAATTGCTTGCGTCGGTTGTCAGGATGAATTGATGGTCATTATCGAACTTAGGCAACTGCAAAATCGGTGGTGAAGTAAAGGCATCTTTTAACGTTTGAAAAGCTTTTTGATGTTCTTCAGTCCAAAGAAATTCCGTGTCTTTCCTTAATAAACGAAAAAGAGGTTTCGCGATTTTCGCGAGATCTTTTACAAATTTTTTGAACCATTGTACGAGACCAAGAAATTTCTGTAAAGCTTTCACCGTTTTTGGAACTGGAAAATTGATCAAATCTGCAATTTTAGTTAAGTCAGGAGCAATACCTAGCGAACTTATGCGATGGCCCAAAAATTGGACTTCTGCATGAGCTAGATGACATTTTTCTGGTTTAACCCTTAAGTTTGCGTTTTGTAGCGCGCGAAAGACATCTTCTAGATCTTTAAGATGCTCTGAAAACGTGCGCGAAAACACAATTATATCGTCGATATATACGAGACAAGTTTTCCAATTTAAACCAGCGAGAACGAGCTCCATAAGGCGCTGAAAATCCGCAGGGGCGTTTTTTAAACCAAAAGGTAACACTTCGAATTCGTAGTGACCTACAGGACAGATAAAAGCGGTTTTTTCACGCGATTTTTCGTCAAGGGGGATCTGCCAATACCCAGATTTTAAGTCTAGCGTACTAAAGTAAGCTGCAGACCCTAGGGCATCAAAATAATCATCAATTTGAGGTAGGGGATAAATTTGAGTTTTTGTCACATCATTTAATCGGCGATAATCCACAACTGGGCGGAGGGAACCATCTTTTTTCCCAATTAAAAACAAAGGACTGGCCCAGGGACTTGTTGTTGGTCTGATGACTTTTTCCGCAATCATTTCATTAATTATTCTTTGCATGGCTTGTCGGCGCGCGTGTTCGACACGATAAGTTTTACCTACAACAGGGGGATTATCCCCTGTGTCGATGTGATGCTTAACGAGCGGAGTGCGACCGAGTGGTTCGCCTTTTAAAGCGAATATCGAATTATATTTATGACAAAGATCACGAATTTGCTGCTGTTCCTTAGAATTAGCGATGCAACCCTGTAAAGCCTTATTTATCGAGGAAAAAAGTTCGAGCGAGCGATCGTCTGAAACAGAAACATGAGATACGACCTCAACATCAGACGTTAGCGATCCAATTAGCTCTCCAGTGTCGACCTGAACGGGCGATTTCGAGATGTTACATAACCTCAAAGGAAAAACTGAAACTGAAGTGTCGACGATAGCAGGGGCGACAAAAAGTGAACTTTTGCGCATGAAATCTGGATCGGGCTCGAAAAGTGCAATATCAGCATCATAGGAACCATGACTTATATAAGCAGGTGTTATTAATTCGTGGCGTGGCAAAATCGTGATGGGCTCTGAAATTGAAACATGCACGCAGATAGGACATGCGATTTTAGCATTTGGATTGGTACGAAACTGCAATTTTTCACTCGGTGATAAGAGATTTAATTTTATACCGTTTATGAACGCGCAATCTTCGATGGGATTTACCCAGAGTAATGCGGAACGGCAAAAATCAAAACCGAGAAGCATGTCTTCTGGCAATTTATCGATGATAGACACTAACGTGGGAATAGAATGATCTGCGATAGTTATAGTCATATTAAAATTAAAGCGAACAACTACTGTTGTGTCACCTACACCGTGCACGACTTTAGACGTTTGTTTCGGAGGTAACCTGAAACCTAGTCTTAAAAATGCTGCAGTAGTCATCATTGTGACTTGCGAGCCAGTGTCAATTAGTGCCGGGATTTTTACACCATGAATTTCAGCCAAAATGGTGGGTAGATTTGTACCTGCATGACTAACTATCGGAATTTCAGAATCCTGATTTAAGGTGGGGGATGATGTCATTTTTTCATAGAACCGCTAATCTTCGTTGCAATCTATCATATTCTTCCAAAAATGCTTGGGATGCAAAATTTTCTTCCCGCTTAATTTCTTCAGATTGATGAGAAGTAACCATGTTTGCATTTTTCTTAGGCGAGTAGGGCGGTTGCGGCGGGGGATAATCTACGGCGGGCTGGTAATCCGCTACATATGTGACGTTAGGGGGATAATTTCGCGGCGCAGAACGATAATTGGAATTATAATATGTATTACGCTGTTCTGCCGGATGAGTCACATAAGGATTATTTTGACGATGGTCATAAGATTGCATGCGATTATCATAAGGCTGATTTTGATAGTTTTGGCGATAATTTGGCGCGTAATTGTTATAGTTTTGCCTAAAAATTGGACGCGAGCGTCTAGAATCAAAACGTGCGTCAGAACTTTGCGAACATAGGTTGGCGATTTTGGCTTTGATCGCGATACCTAGGCTTAGAACGATTTCTATTATTCCAAGAACGCGACTGACTACGCGGACGAGCGGCGGGCTTGAATTTCGCTTGCTGTGCATTTTCGTCGGATTTGCGCTGTCTTATCTTTTTAAAACACTGTTCTTCAACATGACCCGTGCACTTACAAAAATCACAAAATTTATGCGCTGTAGATTGCTCATTTTCGGGGCGTTTTGATCGAGAAAACGTCTTATTACACAAACAATCAGGATCGGCATTATTAGAAAAGCGAACAGATTCCTTAGGAATTGCACCAGTAGTAGGATTGGCGATGGTCGAGACATAAGGCGTTGGCGCTTTTTTCGCTACAAGTTGGCGAGCTGCGTACTCTGCGCATTTAGCATTATGCAAAAATTCATGTAACTCAGCTTCAGGCGCGCGTTGATAGGCTGCAGTTGAAATTTCGGGTAGCATACCGCGCTTTAATTGATGGCGAAGCATTTCGTTAAATTGCTCAGAGTCGGTTTCAATATGAGGTCTAGCGCGCCTTAATTGTTTGTGAAGCGCGAGATAGTAAGCTTGGACAGACTCATTGGGCTGTTGCTTACGGTCAAGAAAGTGGTCATATAACGTATCGTGATCGAGAGGACGAAATTCCGCGATCATAGCGTACTTAGTCTTAGTATAAGAATTATGCACTTCTTGAGGTAACGCTTCATACAAATTTAACGCATAGTCGTCGAAAAATGATGAAACAAATTCAGCTCTATCTTTTTTGTCGATTTTATATATTTTTGCCAATCTTTCAAATTCACTGAAAAATTTTCGAATATCAGTTTTTTCACCCTGAAAAGATTTCCTAGCAGCTACAGCTATATGCATTTGCTGTATGAAAGGGCCGCGATTAATAGCTTCAGCAACAGATGATTTATCGCGCGAAGAAGACGAAGAATCTGAATTATGGCGCGAGCGACGAGAACTGCGACGCGAACTTTCACTGCGGCGCGAGCGATGTGAATCTTCCTGCTGCGAAGAGCTAGAGTCCTCATCTGAAAATCTGACGTGGCGCTGGCTGGCTGGCGGCGCGACCATATTGTCCCTAATTGGCATGGAGTCATCATTAGGATTTGCTAAAGTATCGTGCGCTGAAAAATTATCGCTCCTGAAATGCGACGCGTGCTGCATGGGCGCGCTTTCCGCGTTAGGAGGAAAATACTGCAAAGGCGGCGGATTTAAAGAAGGATGTTGCGTATTATTTACAGTATTAGGCACAAATTCAGGCGCTAGCTGATTTAAAGGGCGCTGCAAAAATTCTGAAAAAGTAGGCGCGTTTTCAACACTTTGCTGATTAAACGCATGCTGCGAAGAATGCGCAAAATTAGGTAAATTATCCGCAAAAAGAGGGTTTTGCACATGCTGCTCACGCATACGCGACGATCTAAAATCAACAGGCATACGATCACTCATAGGTAAAATAGGCACAGATGTCCTTTCAGACGCGAGTATAACCTTAGGCTTAGGATTATTAATCGGAGGCCGAATGACAGGAGATGAATTATCAAACTCGGTTTCGTTATTTACCGTCTGTTCGACACGCCGTTTCGGTAACTCGATAGGCACATCATTAATCACGTTTTCGTCGTTATGTACTCGCAAAGACTGATTAGCCTCAGGGCGAGCAGAAAACGTAGCCGTAGAGCCTGGTTATTAAGTTCCTCACGTATTTGGCGCAATTCTTGCGCATGCTGAAAATTCAATTTTTCCTGCTGAAACTGCATTTTCTGAATAGTCTCAAGAATAGTCGAAAGAATTCGATCAGAATTTGACGAATTAGGACGAGTTTCATCCTCATTTTGCTTTTCAGATGCATTACTTTCTACATCAAAAGTTCGACCAGGTAAAACGGCTTCGTTTTCCGTCTGGTTATCGTCGTTATTCGCGCGCAAATTAAGATCATTATTAACGATCGTTGCGTCAGAATTTACTTCAATTTGTGTATCAGCAGAATTACCGGTTCCGGAATGCACACTGCCGGTAGTAGACTCGTTATCAGAAGGGATAACAGAGGTATTATTTACCGAAGGAGGTAGAGTAGTGTTATCACTCGCCAAAGAACTGGTTTGATCAGGCTGTAATTGGCGCGCAGGACGGGCTAGAGGCGGCACCTTTTTAGCTGGAGGGGTACGTAAAATTTTCTTACCACCCATTTTAAAAATGGAACGTTTGAAATATGAACGTTAGGTAAAAGAAAATTTTTTCTCCAAAAAAATCCACTATCTGAAAATCTGAAAAAATTTTTCCGAATTGGACCCCTCTAGGTATGGGTTTTTCCTGAAAACGTACCTCTATATGCCAAAATAGCAACGAGTACGAAAGAGAGGCACAAAAGAATTTATGAGCGTGGCGAAAGGCGAAAATATTTCGCTTAGTCGAATAGGTATATAGAGAAAAAAAATTACCAGCGACTTTACCACAAATACAGAATTTCTTTGCCACGAACGCTTAACTTATCTGCGCACTGCCGCGACGCGGACGATACGATAAAAATATACGAGCGAAACAATACACATTTTTAGAATGCCGAAATAAATATTTTTGGGTAAAGAAAATATTATGTATTAATTTAAATGATGACAGACACCGGATCGGTTGTCGCGAGCAACCTTAAGGGGGAAACTCCAGTGTAACTTCTGGGGCTTTGCCCGCTTTCAAGTTGTTGGAGTATCTTAGCGCGCGCAAATGAGTTGGCTGATTAAGTACTTGAAGTATGTACGGATAGCTAAACTGACAGCACGCCGTCAGGACAGATACCCAACACACAACAACTACGAAAGCAACAAACCCCAATGAAGTACCTTCGGGGCTTACCTAAGTACCTATGCTACAATTAGCGCTGGTCAAGAAGCTGCGGTAAAAACCTGCACTCTTCCAAAATGACCCTGAATACCTACTACCTAAAATCTCCACGGACGTAATTGGTCCGGTACCTATGGAGATTATGGGTTGGAGATGCCGACCGCAGATCTTAACCAGGAGTAATTAGATAACCCCGGAATTTGCCCTAGGTCCTTGGACCTCTTTAGACCAAAAGAAATATTTTTCGCGAAAAGAATTGAAAAGGTTTCGCACTAGATTACCTATGGCGAAACAACTTACAAATTTCGGTTCCAATAGCACTCTGTACTTAAATCACAACAACAAAGAGCTCTAATCCGGGCTGTCATCCACTATAAAAATTATGTAATAATTTTTATAGATTTTTGGTTTGAAAGAGGAATTGTAAATTTTGCACAAAAATGATAAATAAAGATTTTACCCAACGAAATCCGGCAGGGAATAATGTAGAGGCCGGCCTATTCCCAATTCGCAACTGCCTGCGGTATAGTGCACCTCTAGACAATTGATTTTCGTGCTTTTACCAAATCAAAAACAATGTACAAGAAATGGCGCTGATAGAGTCGGAAACGACACGCCGAAAAACGCAAGGCCAAACTGCCACACAACTAACTAATCAGACTAATCATCCTCAGGGGGATTGGCCCACAGTAATATATGAAGAGAAATAGAAAGAAATGTTATTTATAAGAAATTGGCGCTACTTGCGCATGGATTTTTCCGGTCTCTGCACAGGCTCAATGTGAATAGCGGTCATGTCGCCTATGTTTTAATTGTAAAGAAATGATAGGGGACTTGTGGAGTGTTCCACAGTAAACAAGGTCGCATCATAGTATCCCTCGCGACACCTAGCGACAAGAGTCCAACCAATTGACACTGCGTGGTCGGAATGCCTCCGCATGTCATATCGTCGATCTGAAAATATGGCTGGGTCGCCAAAGTGGAAACAAATGACCGGATGGTCGGAATTGGCGCACTAATGTGCGCAAAGGCCGTACAAGTAACGGCACGTGTAGATACACTATCTACACTTTTCAATCGTTGAAAGTCTACCTTTGATACTTGGAATAAATAGTTTTTATCTTAATTTATTCGTGTAGAAGCTGAGTCAAGATTAGGAGCAATCTATGGGACACCTTGACAGCCCTGAATCTTAGAACATTCAAAAGTGAACCGATCACCTGAGAAATTAAATGAAACTGGACAATTTTTAAGCTGCTTTTTCAACTAGCCGCGGCAAGTTAACTTTAATAGGTAGTTTTCAATCGATGAAACTCTACGTTTAATATTTGGAATAAATAGTTTTTATCTCAATTTATTCGTGTTGAACCTGAAAATACAAATTATATTGCACCATGCAGATCTGCAGGCCATAGCAAGTCTACCTCCTCAACATCTATTGTTATCCAGTGAAATAGCTATTGTCGAGATTAACACAGAAACTTGATGGATTTCTATAAAATATAGTGTTCTGGTAGAAAAATTTAAAATGAAACAATTTTGTCAAAAAAAGGTGTGCTAGCTTATGTGTACAGTATGCTAGGCTCTAAAAAGTGCCTTAACTTTGCATGATCACTAATTCTGAACCCAAGAACTTTCGTAAGTGAATCGATAACCGGGAAAATTAAATAAAACTGAATTATTTTTTTGGCTTCTTTTTCAATTAGCCGCGGAAAGTTAAGTTAAAAAAAGTGGGTTTTTAACCGATGAAAGTCTACCTTTTATATTTGGAATGAATATTTTTATTTCAATTTATTCGTGAAGAAGGTGTGACTAGATTAGGATCACACCTTGACAGCCCTGAACCCCAGGACTTTCGAAAGTGAACCGATAACCTGAAAATTTGAATGAGACTGAAGAATTTTCAAGCTTCTTTTTCGATAAGCTAGGGAAAGATAAGTTTAAAAGTTGGTCAAAAGATGTCAAGTTAAAAAGTTTGTCAGAGGTCAAAAATGGGTCTTAAAAATGGTGATATGGCTAAAAACAGAATTTTTAAACGTTTCTCATCAAGCACTATCCAATGGCATCAAAAAATTAGGAAAAAAAATCAAAAATTCTATTTTGGTTGGATATTTCGCCTTCTAGAGGGTATTCAAGCTTCTGGGGGCTGCATACTACGAACCCTGCCTACCCACTTGTGCTTATCATTGCCGGAGGTCCTACTTTGCAGTGAAAAGGAAATTTGAACAGGAAGATTGGATTACACGCGAGATAATGTGTAATCAAAGGTTAGAACGCGAGTTTACTTTAAACAATGACACAATTAAATAGAAGAGGAATAAATAACTCGTAATGTAAACAAAACAAGAAAGCAAACTGGCGGGTTTAAATTACCATTCCAACAGCAACATTTTACAAAACACGATGAATCACGTTATCGATTACTCTCGCTTAGCAATCTCATTTTTCAAAACTATTCCTTCATGATCAGTCGAATCACATTATAGTTTGTGCTGCGTTCTCGACGAGGAACGACCCTGTGACATGTACTGGTCGATATCCGAATGGAATGAGGAAATTTCATTGATAAAGCTACGATTTGAAGACAAACGAGTTAAACAAATACCATACAAATTTATGCTCATAGGATGTTATACTTTAATCTTCTCATTTGGATTTTAATTTTTAAAAATTGATTTATGTCGATTTAATTTATTAATTCGACTAATTATTTGTTATTTTTTTCCATTTTATTAATTTTTATCATCAAAATTGCGAAGATCGACCGACTGAAATCAGTTCAATTCATTAAAAATTGGTTTTTTTATATCTTAAAGAATTATTTATTCTTCACCAGTATAGGATTCCATTCATTAATTTAATTTACATCAATTTAATTTATTTATGCGATTAATTATTCTTTGTTCTATCGTGTTTATTAATTTTTTTGATCAGTTCAGATCACCAAGATCGAATGACTAATGTGCTCCGAATCAGAAAAGGACTGATTTTAGAGAATTTAAAGCAATGTTAACCTATCCTCATCTTTATATTTATTTGTTCATTTATTCATTTAAGCGTTTTGTATTTTTTTACTTTTAGCATTTTTTGTGGGTAGTACCAAATTAGATTATTCACTTTTGACGACTAGAATCCCCTGAGCAAGGCAGTGTTGATAGGAAATTGTCTGTTAAAAAATAAGTAAAAGACCAACAACAAAACTAATTTTGGAGTCGTTATCTTTCTAGCGATAACTTTTTCAGTGAATTTTCCATGCTGCTTAGAAATAACGTGCTTTGTGCTCCTTTCACCACCATACATGGCCATGATAGGGTGTGGTGATTTAGGAGTATGCACCCCTCCCAGAAACCAAAACACCCCCAGAATTCAATAATTTTTTTTCGCAATTTTTTGATGCTAGTGAATAGCGCTCGATGAGAAACGTTAAAAATGCTTTCTTTTCGCCATACCATAATTTTTAAGGCCATTTTTTACCTTTGAAAAATTTTACACTCCTAGAATTTCAGTGCCACCCACCTATGTGCATGGCATGCATGGGCAGCAAGAAAATTCTACGGGGTCTCGTGGGTGGAATCGCCAAACATGTTATTCAAACAGAATTCTGGGAAAAAAGGATCTGCAGCAATTTGTGGAGGTTTTTCCAAGTTCTGGGTGGTGTAAACCCCCCATGCCAGTTTGTGATCACCACCATGTTTCAGTAATTTTTAACGCCTTTGAACATTTTCGAACCACAAAAATTTTCGACCGCGTCTTCAATCCTTAAGAGCGAGCATCAGACGTGTAACGGCTCAAAACTTCAGGTGGGGGTGGTCGGTTCTATTTTTACGTGTGTAAAAAAACTTATATTTTTGCCAAAAGTGGAATAAAAACGCTTGAAAAAATTACCTAAAACGCATGTTTTTTTGCCAAAAACGCAGGAGGCCGTTAAAATCTCTGGGCTAGCGGGATAGAGGACCCTATAAATACATGGGCAAGCAGTCAGATTCTGGGGGTCCGACGCGATTAAATTGCCAAAAATAGCAACAAAAATTCAATTCTGGGGCTATCGATTTTGGGGGTTCTGCTGGATTCTGAATGGGGATGGCGGTCCAGCCAGACGCCACGCCCATGAGTGCTCCCATTGCATAATCTGACAAATGTGTGGCAGCACACCTTTGCGTATTATGAATGCACGTCCCTCCTAATATAACTTTGACACCAGAAACGGCGTTCGATCTATTGAAATTGTAAACCGCCAACGACTCTTCGTACGTAACGCCCCCGACCATAAATACGAATACTTCTTGTATCCTGTGAAAGGCAGTACAGTAAGAAAAAAGATGGAAAAATTAGGAAAAAAAAGAAAAATTAGGACTATCGATTTGCCCGAAAATACGATACAATTTAGAATGAAAAACAATGAAATATAAAAAAATAAAAATAATAAAAAATCGGAATGTTTCCTGCTGCAAACGATTCATCATAAAAACTCGTGAGAATAGCACGAGTGAAATAAACATTCTTACTAAAATAAATAGTAAATTCTAAGTTTTCTTAATAAATTTATTAAAATTTTTTATTTAATCTATAATAATAACTATTTAAGAAAGTTTTAATTGGACTGAATCTTATTATTATACTACTTTTGCTTATCAACAATACTAAAATATTCTCTTATAAAAATAAAAGTAAATATTATTCTTCTAAATTCAATATTATACCCTCTATTTGAAAAAAACAAGAAATAATACAGATTGATGTACATACGAATAGTATAAATTACAAAATCTAAGTATCGAAATATTAAATTCTTGCCATGAGCACGAATTTTATCCATGCTTACATTATATGTTATAGCTTACATCTGCTTTTATGCTGCTAACGTAAAAATCGTCGCAAAAACTTTTTTAACTTTTTTTATGCTTTGAGGAGAAAAGCCCAGCGAAAAAGCCGATAAATTTTCATGCTTTCTAGTTTTTATGCATTTTGAATCGTTGTCCACTTTTACGACCATGCATGTAAAATGGAAGAAGGGATACCCCCATCCAATGTTAGTTGTCCCCATCAATCCAGAGCCAGGAAATTTTTGAAGCCCCCCCCCAAATTGAGGAAGGAGAAAGTCTAAGGATACAAACAAAATTACAAAAATTCAATTATGAGGCTTTGCTGGATTTAATGGGTCAAACGCATACGTGGGCAGCAAGAAAATTCTGGGGGTGCAAGATTTTTTAAAGGTCAAAAAATGACCTTAAAAATTGTGTTATAGCGAGAAAACACCATTATTCGACGTTTCTCATCGAGCACTATACATTTGGCGTCAAAAAATTGTGAAAAAAACGGAAGAAAATTTCCAAAAATTGAATTCTGGATGTTATTTTGATTTCTGAGGGGGGGGGGTATTTTAGTTCCTCGGTAGTAGCATACCCCCTCAAACCCACCCCCTTCCCCACCGCCCGCCCATGTGTGGTCAAACGGATTCACGTTTCAAAAACCACGATACTAGCGATAGAATTGTCTTAAATATACATGCAAAAGCGATTTAACCTTTTCCATCAGATAATTAAGATAAATAGAGGTTCAAAAACGCGGTTTAGCTGGCCCTCTGGTTCGGGGGGGGGCGAAAATGACGAAGTTAGATATCTCTACGACTACTTATGAATAGGCGAAAATCATGGTGCTTTTGAGCTTTTCTCAATGAAATCTACACATCGAAGAAGAAAAAATGTTGAAAAAAACAAATTTGATTCCAATTATATTAAACAAGGCGCCAATCGCCAAAATCTAGGGCTATTTAGCCCAAAAAGTGTGCTAAAATACAGTGGCGGATCTATGATTTTCCTACGGGGGGCGGAACCCTGACTTGGGCGGAAAAATTAGCCATTTTAACCAGAAAATCGCTCAAAAATGCTTAATTTTGCGCGCTATTTTGGGCCAATGGGGGGGGGCGGCCGCCCCCCGCCCCCTCTAAATCCGCCCCTGCTAAAATCTGTTTTAGTGATTCTTCAGTTACGCCTCGAGAATCTCCAAGTTTTCCCTCAGGGGAACCCTTGCAAGAAAATATTCATGCTTCTAAAATTTGAGGAGGAAACTAGTCCCCCCAGTCCCCCCACAGCTACACCACTGCATATTTAAAAGAAATATTTTGTTAAGAGTCATACAAGAGTATGGGGGTGAGGATGTATCACTCACATCTAGGCGTGGGGGGTTTAGGGGGTATGTATACCTCCAGAAACCAAAATACCTCCTTAGAATTCAATTTTTGAATTTTTTGTTGTTTTTTCCGCAATTTTTTGATGCCAATTGATAGTGCTCGATGAGAAACGTTTGAAAATAGTGTTTTTTCGCCATACCACCATTTTTAAGGCCATTTTTTGACCTTTGAAAAAATCTTGCACCCTCCACCCAGAACTTTGGTGCCGCCCACCAATGGTATCATTCACCCCTGAGCTGTAAAAAAACTCATATTTATGCAGCCACCCAAAAAACATTGCTATAGCCCTTCTGGATCACAAAATGAGCTATATAGCCTTTTTTGGCTCAGAAAGCTAGCTACAATAGCCTTTTTGGAATAAGAATCATATCGTGTGGGCTCAGAAAATCTATATAGTTGTCTTTTCTGAGTTTCAAATGGGAATATAGCCATTTTTCAACTCCAACAAAGGGCTGAATAGCTATTTTTAGTTCAAAAAGGCTGTATAGCTATGTTTTTGAGTCCAAAAAGGTTAAGAAGCTAGTTTTCTGAGCCCAACGAGCTTTCGTGGGCCAAAATGGCCTCAAAAAGTGGTACAAGCGCAAAGATAGCTTTAAAAATACGTTATTACAGACTTATTTTATGAATAATATTAAGAAAATGTTTTTGACATGTCCTTTGCTCTTATATACATACATGCATTGATGGTTCCGAAAGATATGAGCCTTTTATCGATATTTTAAAATATGAAAACTTCTATGGAAGACTTATTCTTATCATCTACAGAACCCTGTTTCTGCATTTTCCTTCCGTATTACTTACTATGTGCGAGTATCTTTAAAAAACGTTTAATTTTATCGATTTTTAGTGTTATTTCGTGATTTATTGTTATCAATTTTGATTTTATTTTTTACATAGTTTCTGCTTTAATCTCCCTCCCATTCTCAAGTGATTTTGAAAGGGGAAGCTTATTTATTCATGAATAATATTAAGAAAGTTTATCTGACATGTCCTCCTTTGCTCTCATCTACATTGATGGTTTCGAAAGAAATTAACATTTTATCGCTTTTTTAAAATATGAAAATTTTGATTTGGAAGGCTAATTCTTATCATCTACAAAATTCTTATCATCTATAAAAAACATTGTATCGAAGTGGTTATCCCGTGATTGTTTGAAAGAATATTATCGATTATTAGTGATTTTTTCGTGATTTCGAGGCTGTTATCGATTTTGATTTTGTTGACTACTTCCTTTCTGGTTTTATCTCCCTCAAATTTTGAAGTGATTTTGCTAGGGAAGCTTATCTATTTATGAATAATATTGAAAAACAAGTAATCAATAAAGACAAGTAATCAATAAAGTCCAAAATCGATCAAATTGTTTTAATTAATTGTAAAACATCGATTCAACCATTTTCACCAATTAAATAATATGAAAAGAACAAAATAGTAAGTCATGCAAGCTTATTATTCCATATTTTAAAAAGGTTATGATGTATTTAAAGAAACCGACAGCACGGGAAAAATTTAAAAAAGGGAAAGATAAAGAAAAAAGACTTGACGATTAAATTCGTATACATTCACAAAAATAAAAGGGTAAAAATACGACAAAAAAGAAAAAAATGTGAAAAACGAAGGATTCGGCTCACGAAATAATTGAAAAATTAATTGATCGTAGTTAAGTTAACACACCTGTTCACAGGAAATGCCCCACTGATGTAAGGATACATAGAAGGATTTAATCTTCCTTTGATCAACTGATCCAGCAAGCCACTTATGTGCGGCTGATGTTGCGTGTAAACATTCTCAACGCCCTGAAAATAAATATGAGTTTATTATTCATGGATGTACATAGTAATTTAGTATTAATTTGATGAATTTACAATAATTTATATATATTTACTACAATTTATAACTTAATTCCTTTTGCATTTGATAATTTATTAATAATATTTATTATTATTATTAATAATTATTATTTATCATTAGTATTACTATTATTATTATTATTATTTATTATTATTATTATTATTATTATTATTATTTTATTATTATTCATTTTTATTATTATTTTTATTTATTTATGTCTTATTATTATTATTTTTATTTATTTATGTATTATTATTATTATTATTATTATTATTATTATTATTATTATTATTATTTTTATTATTTTGATTATTATTCTTATTATTATTATTTTTTATTATTATTATTATTATTATTATTTTTATTTATTTATGTATTATTATTATTATTATTTTATTATTATTATTATTATTATTATTATTATTATTATTATATTTTATTATTATTATTATTATTATTATTATTATTATTATTATTATTATTATTATTAATATTATTCTTACTATTATTATTATTATTATTATTATTATTATTATTAATATTATTATTATTAATATTATTCTTACTATTATTATTAATTATTATTATTATTTTTATTTTTATTATTATTTTTTTATTATTATTATTTTTATTCATTTATGTATTATTATTATTATTATTATTTTTATTATTATTATTATTATTATTACTATAAATACCTATTATTATTAATATTAATATAAATATTATTATCATCATCATCATCGTCATCGTCATCATCCATTCTGGTTTTATCTCCTTCCCAAATCTTATTCTTGAACATTGATAAAAATCTGACTGAAATTGCATTTTTCGAAGATTCGAAAATTAATGTGAATTTCCATTTATATATTCGATTCGAAATAAAAATTTTGAAAACAAAACTTTTTCTGTTATTCAAATGCAATCGACTACAGAATCACAAATATATACTATAAGCAGAGGTCATTCTCGAAAATAAATCAAAGTTTTAAAAATTTTAAAATGCGCACTTACATTGAAGAATACCCAATAAACTTAATTGCATACTTTATAGTTAAGTTTTTTTCATAACACCAGGTTTCTTAGTCCTATAAATGAATACCATGCACATAAATTTGACAGAATAGCTTAAAATTTAATGGGAAGTCGATGTCGAATATTTGACAAATATAATTTAAGCGAATATTTTAGGCAGGGATGTAGCAGGCCTTTCTGTTTTAGGGGGGCAACACCAATTTTTTGGGGACTAAGCCCAAAAATGCCAAAAGTAGCACAAAATAACGTATAAAAAGTCCTATTTTCCCGATTTTTCCTAATTTGGGAGGTCCGAACCCCCATTCCCCTTTTTAGACATACTTGCCTGATTTTCGGAACCGTCTCTTAATGATTGTAAAAGTTAGAAATACTCAAACTTGCATAACTAAAGGAATGCAAGATTAAAAAACGAAAGAAATTCAAGAGTTTAGTGATCAAAATTATAAAAAGTGTCGTTAAAACTCAACTATCGAAGCCAAAAACGGTCGAAAGATCAACCGCTAATTGGAAGCCATAGATTAAAATACTGTGAGAACTGAACTAAACCAAGCTCAAATGGACCTCAGTGTAAAGTTTAAACCAATTTTCGGGCTAGCTACAATTTAAACGAGCCAACCTTGAGTCCCTTGATGAATTTTTTGGTAATGGCCACCGGATCATCCGCCGAGCCGAATAAATCCGACGAACGCTTATCGATTCCGCCAAAATTCAAAACGTCATCAACGGCTCGCACATATTTGTCCGGCACCCCGATGCTTTTCAATTTATCCTTCAATCCTTTAATATCGTTGTTCTGATGCCGTTCGTAACGCAACGCGTATAACATCACCAGACGGGTTTTATCCAAAGGCTCCACTCCAGCCTTGTCCAATAATTGCTTTACACTCTTAATCGGTGTAAAGTACGATACATTAATTTTAATAAAATTGTAATTATTTTATTATTAATTAATTAATTTCGAGCGGGGATCAGAAGTCGAGGGTGAAAGGATATCTCCACTCGCAGGGGCTGAATGTCCTCTTATTTTTTTGGCGAAAACTGGTTAAAAAGAAGTTTTCGCCCAAAAAAGTAAATAAAAAGATTTTAAAAAAATCGAAAAAATCTAAAATAAAAACAAATAAGTCCCAAAAACGCCTTTTTAATTTAAAAACGGCGGGTATGCACGTGCGGATTTACATAAAACGGGGGCCCCTTCCCCTTGGCCCAGAGCAATTGACGAAATCACGAAATTATATGTAATTTCCAATGATTTTTGCCTTAATTGACCACGATTCCTCAAACTTTTCCGGCGTGAATAGATTTTCCACATTTTAGATTTCCATTATAAATTATAGATTTTTAGATTTTATTTATATTTTATTTTATTCTATTTTGATTATTATAAATTTTCGCAGAGAATATATATTAAAACGATTTCAAGTGCAGAAACAGCTTTTCCAGCATAGTTTTTTCTACTTTAGAGCTAAAAGTTTAAAAATTTTAAACATTCCGCGTCATATGCTGCATATACAGGTAATAAAAGGTTTTTTTCTGAGATCGAAAAAATTTAATGAGTTTTTAAGCCCGAAAATTTTAAAATTTTTCTTTAAAAATTGCACCAGAAGGGATTTAAGATGAAAGAAAAGAATGAAACCAACAGGCTTCGGAATCAAAAAATTTTGTAAAGTGTTTTTGGGCTCCGAATCGGTGAATATACGTCACTCGAAAACAGCATTTTGCGGCGTATCTGACGACGCTCTATCTTTCTGGGACGCGAAAGCATCAAAAAATGCATAACAAATATAAAATAAGTCGAATAAGCTGAACAAGACGTAATTGAAAATTAGTATTTCGGCGCCGAGCACCGAAAATTTGACACTTTTGGGACCAAAACTACGCTAAAAAAGTTTTTAAAGCAAAAATTTCTGCGAATCTGCCGGTATATCGTAAATTCTGGCGGGGTGAAAAATCGCTAGGGGCAAAAACTCCCCAGAAGCACCTCATGATTATGGTAGGGATCATACCTGGGCGTGGGGGGAGTTGAGGGGGTATGCACCCTCCCAAAAACCAAAATGCCCCCAACATTCAATTTTTGAAATTTTTCTGTTTTTTGCGCAAGTTTTTGATGCCAATGGATAGTGCTTGCTGAAAAGATTGAAAAATGGTGTTTTTTCGCCATACCACCATTTTTGAGGCCATTTTTTTGACCTTTGACCTATGAATAAATCTTCCACCTCCCGAACTTTGGTGCCCCTCACCAATGGTAGGGATCCTGGAGTCGGCAGCGGTAAATGGGCTCCTATTTTTGACCGTAAATGACAAAAACCAAGAAAACAGCCCAAAAATGCAATTTTTCCCAAAAGTCGGGAAGCGAGCTGAAAAATTTCAATTCTTCTAGGGGGACGGTGGCCCTCGCCAATGATGCGCGTGCGACCGTAATAACCTGTAAACTTTGCGAATGCTCGTCGTGGCAAGCGATGGTTTGTTCGGTTTGAGACACGGTCAACAAATCGTGCTCCTTGACCAAGCGGCTCAACTCGCCCACCACCGTGACGTGTTTGGCCACGACCCCCGAATTTTTTTTAAACTGCGGGTACTGCTCCACAAACGATTTCACGTCGGATATGCTCTCCAATCGCTTGTGCGTCTGCGATTCGCTCTGAAAACGGTCCATCATCTCCCGGATGGCGACGCCGATTTCGGCGAAATTTGAATACAAATTCTGCGCGAAACGATACGAATTGGAAAAAAATGGAAAAGCGAACGAAATGCACTTTTTTATTTTTTACAAGGTCCGTTAGTACATGTACATAGCAGTGTTTTTTTCGTACAAGGTCCGTTTGTACATGTACAAAGATGGTCCCTAAAAGTCTTTGTACATTTCGTACACACAAATTTTTGGGTACTGTAATATGGTACAGTAGCGATTTTAGTGCGGCAAAAACAGAGTTGTTCGACCTTTCGTTACGTATTTTAGCAATTTCTAGGTTTCTGAGGGCAAAAATCAGTAATAATCGTCTCAACAAGCGCGAAGCGCCAAGAAATTCGGAATTTTTCCTTTCAAAATGCAATTTCTGAAATTATAAAGATATATAGGACACACAATTGCTCATTTCGAGAATTTTTGCGAATTTCGAACCCTTTTTGCAGTTTTTGTCTCCCAAAAAATCTTTGTACATGTACAAAGACGGTCCCCAAAAGTCTTTGTACATCGCGAAAAATCATTGCCGAATACAAAAAAAAACCGTGGTACGTAGACGGTACCCAAAAGTCTTTGTATATTTTGTATATCGTTAATGCTATTACGGCAGGCACGTAGCTCTGACGGGAATAGGAGGGCCGGACCTCCCCCCAAAATTCAGAAAAATCGGAAAAACAGGACTTTTTAGACGTTATTTTGTGCTATTTATAGCCTTTTTGGGCTTATTCCCCCAAAATTGGTGTTGCCCCCCCCCAAAATAGGACGGCCAGCTACGTGCCTGTATTACAGTATAATATGGTACAGTATATATGCATTCTACATACGTGCTGTGTAAACACACAAGCTTTTCCTCAACTAGTGTACATGATAAGATAACTTGTTGGTATCTGACAAGAAAAATTACAAAAATTCATCAACACAGCGCAAGGCGTCGAGAGAAATTCTGGTATTTTTGTATCGTTTTCATATAGTTTTTATGCGTTTTTAATGACAAATATGTAGTTCGTAAAATTGAATTTATCCAAAAATTTTGTTAATACTCTGAAACACGAGTTGAAACTTTCTAATCACAAATAAAACAAAAATAGCCAAAACTGGTTAATCGCTATCTTCATATATTTCCTATGGCATTCGTACAAAGTTTAGACTTATGTAGCAGACACGGAGACATTGTCTTAAATCGCTGAATTAGCGCGAACTTGAAGAAGCACTACAATATTCTGGCTGATTTAAAGTTTAAAATTCAATGCCGAAGCTTATGAAGGAAAATATCAATTTTTGCAGTTATAAAAACATACAGAATAAATCATTGTGTCACTATTTGCAACTTATTTTGACGCAAAGCGCAGGGAATTTCAGGAAGTTCCTGAAATTTTTACTGATTTCATTCCCGCAAAATTTTTGTGCGTGTACAAAGACGGTCACGGAAAATCTTTGTACATTTGAAAAAATCTTTGCCGAATACAAAACAATAAACCGTGAATAAAAACAAAATAAAAAACAATAAAAAAATTTATAAAAGGAACTCCCGGGTGGCGAAACCGATTTCGGCCAAATTTGAACACAAATACAACGCGAGACGAAATTCGATAAAAAAATACATAAATAATAAACAAGCAGACAGAATGAAATAAAAAAGAAAATTATAAAAAATAATAAAAATAAATGAAAAGAAACTCCCGGATGACGACGCCGATTTCGGCTAAATTCGAATACAAATTCTACGCGAGACGAAAAGAATATAAAAAAACAAACGAAATCAAATAAAAAGAAAACGAAATAAAATAAAGAACGACATAAGCAAAACAAAATTCGAAAATTTGGGTCAGAAGGAAATGAATAGGAAAAATTTCGTATCAATAAAAAGAAACTATCGCATACGAACAGCACAAATGTATGTAAGGAAATACGAAATAAGTAGGTAAAAAACACGAGTACTACGGATCGATGAGCTAATTGTAAATAAACAAGCATGTACGTATGTTAGAAAACAAATAAATAAGTAAATAAATAAATAAATTAGAAAAATTTCAAAAAATAAAGCATAAAATAAATAAAGATTTATGTCTATGAAAACAACACTTTTAGTAAACATTGTATATGCACGCGCATATGTTTATGTACATGTAACGGCTCAAAATTTCGAGTGGGTGGCGTACAGTGGGAGGCAGCAGGAAAATTTTGGGAGGGGAATCAGGATGGGTAAAATTGCCAAAAATTTTACTGAAAATAGAATTCTGGGAGTCTACGTTAATCTGGGGTTTCAACTTCTGAGCGGTACAAACCCCCTAAACCCCTCATAGGTGGTGACGGAAGTCCCTCGCCAATTTTAGGGGAAAAATTCAGTTTTTTTCCTAAAATCAGGGTGAGGGTCAAAAATTTGCTGGCTAAAAATTTGATTTTTTCCAAAAAATCGGGATGAGGGGTCAAAAATTTGCTGGCTATTAAAAATAATTAATTTTTCGGGAGGACCCTCGTGAAACATAATCGGATGTACTTTCAGAATTAGGGGAGATTGGTCCTGTAGATTCCTAACCTTAGCTGAAGAGCCTGCAATTGGGGACAAATTCCAGCTGAAATCAGCCGAAACCTCTAAAACACTAAAAAAAATTTTCTCCCATTCCGAATTTAGTTCAGCAAATTTAATTGAATTTAATTTAATAAACTACTTTGTTTAATTAAAGGAAAAACATATAAGATTAAATTGCGTTTTCAATATTAAGACTATCGGTGTAAATCGAATTTTAAAAAAATATAGAATTCATTAAAAATCCAAATTCGAAAATATAAAAAATAAAAAAACCAAACCTACAAAATTAAAATCAAAATTTATAAACTCATTTTCTTATAATACTCCACACTTCATATTAAATAATGACAAAGACTGAAATTAATGACACTAAACAACAATAAATATCTTAAATAAAACAGAAAAAAACTAGAAGCATTTTAGACCCATAACAAATGTACAAATTAGCGCAAAATTGTAAAAAATATTAACTGAACCATAGATACATGGGGGTAAATGATTCCAATTGTTGACCGAAAATGGTAAAAAAAAACAAAAATAGTCAAAAAAGCAAGTTTTTGGCAAAAATCGTGGGGTATGAAAATTTTCTGACTTTGGGGATGGGGGACATCCAACTTCGGGGTTGGGGATATCCCCGACCCCCTCCCCTCATATGAACGAGATGGATGCTAGAGACTATAACTCTAAAAATAAAGGTCATTTAAGCCAGGGTTAAGTGGTGTAATTGTAAAGTGAAGTGTAAACACCTTGGCGTAAAAATCGTCCTGGAAAGGATTTAAAACGACCTCCTGCATTTCTTTCGGAATTTCTGGAACATTCCTCAAATCGACTCGGTTATTTTTTAAGCCGAGTAATTCGTGGACCATCGCCTGGTAAGTCCACTGAAAAAAAGGATTAATTTCTTAAGATTATTAGAATTCGGGCTAAAGACAGCATAATAACGAATATGGGTTAAATTTTATATTTATATTTTCAAAAAGTGCAAATTCAAATAAACCCACTGGCTCATAAACAAACCCATTGCGTCCCGAAAGAAACCCATTCTTTTAAAAACTTCTTTCTCGAGTTTAAACAAGCATTTATCCGAGTTTAAGTTGGATATTATCTTGCTATATCGTCTGAAACGAGTTTTTCCATGGGTTTAATCATCTATATATCAGATAAACACGAAGACAAGCATCGCCCAAATTTTCAAATTTAAGCATTTGTACATGTAACGGGTCGAAATTTCGGGTGGGGAAATACCCGGTCATTTTTCGGTGGGAAAGGGAGGGTTGATGAACTCGAATTTTTGACCAAAAATGGCCAAAAAACACCTAAAAACGACCAAAAAACGCAATTTCTCTAAAAATTGGGCGTGGGAGGGAGGTCAAAAACTTTATGGCTTTGGGGGATGGAAGAAATTTTGGGTAGGGGAAACCCGGTCATTTTAAGGTGGGAGAGGAGAAAGTTGATGAATTCCAATTTTTGACTAAAAAAGGCCAAAAAAACACTTATTAACGACCAAGAAACGCAATTTCTCTAAAAATCGGGGTTGGGGGTCAAAAACTTTATGGCTTTAGGGGAAGGGAGGCAATCCACTTCGGGTGGGGGACTGCCATCCCCTTATTGCTAAAGCATATTACGTTGTACACGTACATATACATTTCCATTTATGTAACAGAGGGGATGAGGAGATAAACCATACCCAGAGTTGCTCGTCCCCCCATTCCCCAAAGACCGAAATTAATCACCGCTCGTACCATTTGAGGAAAAAAACGTGCTTTTACAGTCATTTTGTGTGCTTCTTTTCAGTTTTAGGGCCAAAGTGGGAAGTCATCCCCATAGGTGGGCGGCACCAAAGTTCTGGGAGGTGGGTGCAAGATTTTTTCAAAGGTCGAAAAATGGCCTTGAAAATGGTGCAATGGCGAAAAAACGCCATTTTTCAACGTTTCTCATCGAGCACTATCCAGTGGCATCAAAACATTGCGAAAAAGACAAAAAAATTCAAAAATAGAATTCGGGGGGGGGGGGTTTGATTTCTGAGGGGAGTATTTTGGTTTCTCTGGGGGTGCATACCCCCAGACCCCCACCCACACTTAGGTATGGTCATCACCCTAGAAATGGTCGGCTGGGCTACCCCTTCGAAAAATTATCAAGTTTTATGATTGTGCATTTACATCTGTCATGTATGCGCTTGCATTATTTGCTTTTTAAAATTCTCTCTCTCCTTTTAAATTTTGATTTATGACTTTTTAAATTGTTCTCAATTTAATAAATCACCCCGACTCTTTCGATAATTAACGGATTAAACCAATTTACAGACAAGAAATACTTCACTACCCAAATCTCTTATCAGCCAGTCTGCTCTTCAGGCACGTAGCTGTGGGGGGACTGAGGGGGCTCGAACCCCCCCCCCCAAAATTAAAAAAAACCGGAAAAATAGGACTTTTTACACGTTATTTTGTGCTATTTCTGGCTTAGACCCCCAAAATTTGTGTTGGTCCCTTCCAAAATAGGAGGGACAGCTACGTGCCTGCTGCTCTCTAATACACATATGTAAAAAGAAGACTGAAAGTATTTAATTTTCAAATTTAAAGAAATTCCTAAAAGTTGACTGAATATATTATTAAAAAAATAAATTATTTTATTAAAATGATTTTACTGTAAAACTTGGCCCAAATTTTTCGCACATTGCTGAAATCATATTTATATGGGGTCCATAATTTATTTTCGTTGACTGGGAAAATTTTTTTCGAAAAAGAAAAGACAGGAAACAGCGAAACAATCAGCACTGAAGATGAAACAAAATTAGCATCCAGTTGAAGACATGTAATTAGCATATAAATCTCTTAAAATTGTAGTTCACGAGAATTTTTGACATGTCAAAAGAGAAAATGGAATAAAAATAAAAGAATAAAATAAAATGAATAAATAATTCTAAAAAATTGAACTCAGAAATTAAAAATATAATATGCAAATTAGAAGAAAATAATAAATTGAATTAAAAATTGCACAAAATATATAAGCTCGACTTTGTGAATCGCAACTGCAGCGTCTAAACTAATCAAAGTACAATCTTTTGTATAATAATGATAGTTAATTATATAATAAATATTAATTATATTAATTAATTTATTATAATGATACTTAATTCTTTAAATTATTCTAAGAAATACATCAAACTTTTCCGCTGAAACATCGTCTACCATTATTAAACTATTTTAACCGAAATTGTCAAATGTTTGAAAAAGTTTGTGTAGTGTAAAAACACTGGTTTTAGTGGTTTTTTGATGCATTTCGAGAATTTTATTTGTTAGCCTCAAATTATTAATTTTTCCATTTTCTTTTACTTTATTTTTGTTTTTATTTCTACTTCCAATTTTTTCGAACAAATTTTTTAATTGAGGGAATCAAGCGTGTAATTATCAATAATATTAATAACGAAGCAATGGCATCAAAAAATATGAGCTTATTATTCAGCAAAGAATGCTTTTAATACTACTAAGCTAGCTTTAAACAAATCAGCAGCTCAAAAGATCCAAAGATAAAGCAGAATAAACAACAACAACGTGATTATAATGTCAATAATTTGAAAATTAACACACTATTGAACTTATTTTAAATCAAAAAAACCAAATAAAATAAAATAAAATGAATTAAGATGAAAATTTAAAAAAAATTTCAAATGAAAAAAATTATGAAAAATATATTTGGCAAAAATAAAGCGAGAGGAAGGGTAAACTACTCGAAAAATTGATAATACGGTAATAGTACACGAGCCTAAGTTTAGCTAAATAATTAGATGATTAAATAAAATATCGATTCAATCAAATTAGATCATTTAATCATTTATTAAATTAAATAATTAAACAATAAGATAATTCAACTACTATTAAAATGCAAATTATAAATTCGAATATTTCACCAGTTTTAGGACAAATTCGAGAAATAATCACCTGGTTTAGCAAAGGAGTAACAGGATCGTCCCTTCTATCTAATATAAGCAGAAGCGGACTCGAATCGGGATCCTTGCGAAACGTAAATAAAGAATCTTCGCGCTCGAAGAGAAGCTAAAATAAATTAAAACAATAAAAAATTTAAAGAATATAAGAAAAGAATATAAAAAATAAATCAAAAAAATAAAAAATTTAAAGAACATAAGACAAGAATATAAAAAAATAAATAAATCAAAAAATAATATAAGAAAAGCGGTACGAATCAATATTATAAAATAACGTTAAATAATTAAATCATCAAATAATTGATATTTATGCATTTTTCAGAAAACGAGCCCCAAAAAAAGGCCAGATTCGCTCGAATTACATATATTCAAGAAAACATCTAAATTTTTGGCAAATTTTAGGAAAAGCCCTAATTATGAATTGTTTTAAAATAAATCAAAAACCGACGATCAGCGAATAGTTTGAATGAATTATCCAAATTATAATTACTAGCTGCAGTGGCGGATCTAGGATTTTCCTAAGGGGGGCGGTACCCCTAAGGGGGAGGGGGCCGAACCCTGACTTGGGCGGAAAAATTAGCCGTTTTAAACCGAAAATCGCTCAAAAATGCTCAATTTTGCGCACTATTTTGGGCCAATGGGGAAGGGGGCGGCCGCCCCCGCCCCCTAAATCTGCCCCTGACTAGCTGGTGTCCAGACAATGACCAAAACAATTTATAAGCGAGGCAAACTATAAAATACTCCAAGATACAGAATACCATAAATAAAATACTTCACGTTCAATCAACAATTATTAAGATAATCGGAATACAATAAATAATTTAGTTTACATTTTAAATTATTACATAATTAAATTAATGTGAATCAAATATGAACATAACACAATAGATAAATACATGCGTAATTTGCAAGCACGTGACAACTTAAAATTTTACGTAGGGGTAGTCGGCCAATTTCAGGACGAATATCTCAATTATTGAATTTTAATTTTTGTTTAATTTTTAAATTTTCTGAAAATCCATTTTTTTAAATTTTTTCGGTCTTTGGTCAAACGCGGCACCTAACTATGGTCGAAAAGCGCGAGTTTTTGTCAAAAATCGGAGGGCCGAAAATATGTGGTTTGGGGATGGCGGGACGATCGACTTTGGGTGCAGGGCATACGTGGGCAGCAAGAAATTTCTGGGGGTGTGCAAGATTTTTTGAAGGTCAAAAATGGCCTTAAAAATGGTGGTATGGCGATAAAAACGCTATTTTTCGACATTTCTCATCAAGCACTATCCATTGGCATCAAAAAATTGCGAAAAAAACGAAAAAAATATTCAAAAATTGAATTCTGGAGGGGTATTTAGATTTCTGGGGAGGGGGGTATTTTGGTTTCTGGAGATGTGAAACCCCCCACGCCCAGGTATGGTGCAGGGACCCCATCCCCCTGCTATATGTGTGGTATGTAGTTTACATTTAAACTACACTTAAAATAATTCGAATCACATAAATGCAGAGTGCAATAAATAAGACAATTTACGTTTAATTTATCAGCCAATTCCTTAGCCATTTTGGAACTGCTCTGATAGCGAATAACGGGGCATCGTTTTAGGGCCAGGCATACGGCAGCCAAACCATCGGTGCATCTTTTAAGATGGGCCTGTGAGGCGAATGTAATTTTTTGACCAATCACCGAATAACATTTATGGAGCGACAGCGAAAATAGATGACTGTGGACCGCAACGAAATCGGCGTACATTTCCTGTTTAAAATTTTAAAATTACAGTAAAACAAAAAATAAAAATAAAAAAAATAAATAAAAAACATCATAAAACAATTTTTTCAAGTTTCTAAAAATTCAAAATAAAAATCGAAATAAAAAAATGATAAAAATGTGATATATGCGCGATAGAAAAAAGTGAGATATAATTTATGCTTCATGGTTACTTTGACATTGCGTAAATTTGAGCGAACAAAATTTTATTTTTAATTCAATCATTTATTCGGCTTCACATCTAGCTGTACTGTAAGCCACAAATTATTCAATTATTCCACAAATAATGAATTTCCATGTCCACCGACTAAATTGTAGTCAGAAAATTTGAATGATTGTTTTGTCTTTTTTAATCCATTTCGGCAAATTTGATTAAAAATTTGAGTTTTCGGCGAAATAAAAATTTTTGAGTCACTTGAACAAAAAATGGTCCAAAACACTTGCTATTCTTGCAAATATTGCAAAATATAAAAAATGTAAAATATTAATTTAAAAAATATAAAAAATATAAAATATATAACAAATATGAATATAAAACAAATGTTACCTGGACCTCACGAACCACTTCTTGTTCATCAGCTTCGGCCAGCAGCTTCAAATCAGTTTTGCTGATTACGTTCGAAAAATCTTCAACAATCAGCAATTTGGATATGTAAGGAAAACAAACTGACGTTTTAGAGAAAATTAATCATTCTTCGATTAAAGAAAATTTCAATCACCCGACTAAAAAAAATTTGGGCCGAAAATTGCAAGGAAAAAACTGATTTTCATTAAATTGAAATTTTAAAACTTAAAATTCGGATAGAATTCAATCGAATTTCCGCCACATTATTACATAATTATTAAATCAAAAGAAATAACAGAAAAAATAACATTAGTTCTTGAAAACTTTAACTTCCGATAAAATTATATAAACTTGTAGAGAAAATATTCAGCCGGAAGAACTAAAACAGTAGCTATCGAGAAAACTTTATTAAACACATTAGATAATCATAGCTAGAATAATTGGCTGAAAAATTTTAATTCGCTTTTGGGTATGCAGGGGCTTTTTCAAAACTTGAGGAAATTCCTGTTGTATATCACATGACTAGACAGGCAAAGCACGGAAATTCTGGAGGAAGAGATGAAATCGAAAACTTCTTGTATGCGCCTCTCTGGTTCGAATATGGTGGATACAGTTTTTTGTACAAGGTCCATTTGTACATGTACAAAGATGGTTTCCAGAAGTCTTTGTACATTCTGTACACACAAATTTTTTGGTACTACAATATGGTACAGTAGCGACTTGAGTGTGGTAAAAAAAGAGTTGTTCGACTTTTGGTAGTGTAATTTACCTAATTTCTGGGTCTCTAAGGGCAAAAATCACTAAGAATCGTCTTAAAACGGCGCGAACCCCGTAAAAATTTGACATTTTTCCTTTTAAAATGCAATTTCTGCCATTGTAAAGATATATAGAACAAACAATTGACTCATTTCGGCGCGAAACGCCGGAAAGTTTTGCGAATTTCAGACCTTTTTTGCAATTTTTGTCTTCTCAAAAATCTTTGTACGTGTTCAAAGAACGGTCCCGAAAAGTCTTTGTACATCGGGAAAAATCCTTGCCGAGTACAAAAAAACCGTGTTGTACATCAGAAAAAATCTTTGCCAAATACAAAGAAAACCGTGGGTAATAAACGGCATTTTTCGACGTTTTTCGACATGCTCTATTCAATAATATCATAAAATCGAATCTTTTTGAAAAAATTCTTTTCCTTACCCAAAATGCTGCAAAAAGTGTCGTTTTCGGTCGCGCTCGAGCCAAAACTGATAAAAATACTTAATATATGGCGCGAAGCGCTAAAAATTTTAAGAATTCACGTCAGAAACAGACAATTTTCCCACCTTTCCGTGCATTATCTTACAGTCAGGGTTTTTTAGCACCACGCTAATGAAAGTTGCCCCATGCTAATGAAAATTTTAGCCGTTAGCACGTCGTGCTAACGGATACGAAGACGTTTTTGGCAAAATTGCAGTAATAAGGCTTTTTAACATATTTTTAGCAAAATTCCCAAAACAATTTTCGGCGCTTGGAGCCGAGTGTTATGCTTACTGTTTATTTAGTCCCAAGCACACCTGGGCGTGAGGGGTTGGGGGTAGGTGTGCACCCCCAGGAAATCAAAATATCCCCCCTTCCCCCGATAAACTAAAATACCCCCAGAATTCAATTTTTTGAAATTTTTTTCGTTTTTTTCGAAATTTTTTGATGCCAATGGATAGTGCTCGATGAGAAACGTTTAAAAATGGTGTTTTTATCGCCATACCACCATTTTTAGGGCCATTTCTTGATCTTTGAAAAATCTTGCACCCCCAGAATTTTGGTGCTGCCCACGTATGTATGGTCCAAAGTGCGCGATTTAAACTTTCCACCATCAATCTACGTACAACCTAAAACATTTAGCATTCATTTCGCCTATTTTTTCAACGATTTCTAGCACATAGTAATTACTTTGCGGCAACTTTTCACTGTTTTATGTCGTTTGAAGACAAAATTGGCTTCCGTATGTTCATTTATCTTGCAAGTCGTAAGCGCAGTGACGTCTGTTTTTATATCAAATTGGTTTATGGCGTCCGCATTATCATTTTTAATGTTGTAATAGGTAAAAAGGTGTCAGTCTTTATGTTTATTGAGCATTAGGAGCCAATAATTGTAATTTAGCATGAATTTTTTGATTCATTTAAAGAAGAAACATTAATCAGGGGAAAAAATGTTGATCTGCAGAATATGATAGCATTCTTAAACAGTTAAATTAAAAAAGGGACAAGCATTACTGACAATATATTTAGGTGTTATATAGATAAAAACTGTTGTGCTAATGTAATCTATCCCGTTGTAATGAAAAAAATATTCATTAGCGCTGGTACTAATGGAGTTCGTCCTAAAAAAACGCTGCTGAACGTTGAATTGAAAATTTTTTGAAGCCACAAGGGGGCGGCCCCCTTCCCTGAAATACGGCCCTGTTTACATAGCTGAAAAGGCATATAGCAGCACCTTTTCTACGACTTTTTTTGAAAAAATCGCGAATTCTGGGGAGAGGGTTAAAACAAATTATGGGAAGACTTCTTAGGGGGTGAAACTCCCCACCCCAAGATCATGCATATATGCACATGACTAAGTCTCCACTTACACAAATAATATTGACCGTATTTAGGATTTCTGAGCTCCTGCTGCAATAAATCGACATTTTCGGCAGTGGGCCTCAAGAAAGCAATGCATTTTAGATACCGAATCGGTTCCCTGATAGTTGCATTATTGTCGATCCGTTCAAACAAATACACCTCTTTCATCATTATCTCCGACTGAGCGTATATGCTCGAAACAACCCCGATCTGTCAAATAGCATGACCATCCGAAAAAGGGATAAGAAACTTGCTGATGAAAAGGTTTAAAACAAAATTGTCCAAAAGTGTGCTGCAATGACCTACGTTGAAACTGTTCCGTTGAATTAATAGCTATATTTCTATTTATTTCTTTTTTATTTCTATTTTTTTATTTCTACATTTTTTGTCTAATTTTTCTATTTCAATATTTTTATTTTTGTATTCATTAATTTTTTACTGCTACATTTTTGTCTATATTTTCATTTTCATATTTATTTATTTTTTATTTTCATTATTTTCATATGTATTTTCATAGATGTCATAATGATGTTAGAATAAAATAAAATTATGAAAAAATGTTTTGCAAACAACGTAAATCGGAAAATGTAAAATGCGTAAAAGCTGGAAAAATGAAAATAAACAAAGAGGAAATGGACGAAAAATTTTTCCATTGATTTTTTACATAAAAATCTCTTCTCGTTTTACGGTTTAATTTGCAAATCATCGGAAAATGAAAAAATTGGCAAACTACGAAAAAAGAAAATTCATTGTCGATTTTTTTTGGATGGAAAATCTTTTTTGTGAAAGCTTGAGTAATCAAAAAAGTTTCGATGTTTCTTTCTAGTTTCGGGACTTATACACTCCAGTCCCTACCACAGGTGCACAAGATCAGGGTCAGCAGGGGGGGTTAAATCCCTAAAATCCAAGGAGTAAATTTAATGTTCACGATTTTCTTGCTGTTTTAACGATCAAAATGGTAAAATAGCCTATAAAACCGTTTTTTCGTGGAAATCTCGAATTTTAAAAGCATTTTAAGTAACGAATTTTTTCTATATTCTTCAACATAAGGGTATAGGCGTATGAAATTTTTTTATCAATTTTAGAATGCTCTGCTGGATTCAGAACAATAGTTTAAGCACTATTTTGAGGTCTGCAGGTAAGTTTTTCCGGGTCCCCCACCGAATTTTTTCTAAGTTTTTTAACATCAGGCATGTGCTGGCCTCTAAAAAAAACCAGTCGATTTGTAACCTAAAAAAACCACCCCTTTTTTCCATAACCAAAAGGAGATGACTGATGATATTATACTGGCGAACAAGCTATGCCGTGAGGATTACAACTGACCCCTGGTCGCTTTCCGGATCATTCAGAAACTTGAGATATAAATTTGTCGAAAAGTTCCTAAAAATTGCCATTTTTATGATTTTTTTAAAGCATTTTTGAGGGTCAGTATTTCTACCCGTATTCATATTTGGTGGAATCTTTTATGTTTTCACGTTAGGCTCCCCTGCAGACTAATGTCAGAAAAAAATTTAGTTCTCCTATGTCATCCACATAGCTACAGTATACCTTCAAAGCCAAACCTAAAAAAAACCAGTTGTAACCTAAAAAAACCAGCGCCAATTTTTACAAAACTTAGCAGGAATGTGCCTCGTAGCACCTTTCATGATGCCTGATATTTATTTTTCACAAAAAATAAGAATCTCCCCGAAAATTGCCAAAAAAGTTCGATTGTAAACTTAAAAAAACCACTGTAACCTAAAAAAAGACCAATGCTAAGTATACGTTGCCATGGCAACGAAATTACTTTTCATCAAGTTGCATAATTTTGCACTGATTTCTTGCAGAGGATGTAGAAGAGACTAACCTAGAGTCGTTTTTATCACTTGAAGACTTTATTTGTGAAATTTATAGAAATTTTAATGAAATTCAGAAAAAATTATTGATTTTTATATAAATGTGATAAAATGAACGGAAATATCGTAAACATGAATTTTTTCAAAATTGTGATCGTTTAAGGTCAACTAACTGTTTCACGCTGCAAACCATGCACTTCGCATAACATTTTGAGGGTGGTTTTTTTAGTTCCCATGGTTTTTTTAGGAAAGAGTGGTTTTTATTCAAAATTTCGTATTTCATGCAGGCTTGCTATGAAATATGGCGCTTAAAAATTCTTCCATGCAGCAAGTTATAGGCCTAGGGCAGCTGTCACAAATAGGTGTTTGTTGACTTCTTCCATGCTATTTGTTCTGAAGTTATAAGCCAAAAACATGAAATTGGTTTTTTTAGAGGCCAAGCACTATACATGATCAGGGTCAAAAGCTCTGGGAGGGGGGTAAACTAAGTTTTCTTGTGGGGGTTAAGTAAGTAATTTTACACACATTTAATGTCAAATTTTTGTACTTAATTCGTCTTATTTTATTTTTCATGAATATTTATGGTTAAATTTGCGTGAAAACAATAACAATAAGGGCAATGGAATGACTTTCAATATCAAATATGTACAAAATAAAGGGGGAAAGTGTTTGGGTGAGCGACCTGAACAGTCTATTGCTCGAAAAATTAGTATATGTACTTAAGATCACACTCTTAGCCGTCATTTGACGCTCTTTCATGGTTCAAGCAACTAGTTTTGGTCCAAAATGGCCTGAGGGGGTATGCTTCTCAAAAGTTGTGGTAGGGGAAAGCCCCCATGTGCACGTGTGACATCAGGATAAATATAAAATTCTTTTGTTCATTCTTAGGATAATCTTCTGGGTTCGGAACATTAGCTTAAGCACTATTTCGATGTCTATAGGGAACTTTTTTCTCAGTCGAGTCTTTGAATCTTTAACCTTAAACCTAACTTGATTGCCTATAAACATTCACTGGTTTGTTGTTATCAATGTCCTGGGTCAGGCTTAGTTATGTGCATTGGTACCACCGCATGGGCTAAGCCTGATATAAATAGGACAAAATGCGGAGCGAGCGAAGCAAGCGGAGCAATTTCAGCCCCATTTATGCCCTAGGCTTAGCCCATGTCTGGCACCAGTCTGAATTTTCCAAAAAAACCCAGAGACTTCCCCAATCGTTGCACTGTAGAGCAAGAAGTCTGAGGATCGAGACCCGACAACCGAAAGTTAATTTCTCCATCGAAAAAAGCTTTACCCTTATAATTTAAAAAAATTCAGTATGGAATAAAGTGAATAAGTAATATGCCGAAATTTCGTGTGTATTGAAACTGAAAAAATGGCTAAAACCTGGAAAATATAAAGAAGCTGTGCAGCACGACAATAGTCCACAAGGGATTCCCATTCCGTGTGTTTAAGCGTTCTTTCACTTATTTTGGCAAAAAAATAATGTGGAAATTTATGAGCTGCGCGCCACTTTATTTTACTTATTTATCATATGAATTCATAACAAGGACTTGGACGACTATGTAAAAATTTTAACGTAAATAAGAGGAAATGTGTTCCCAACATTCTTCCAGATCTAAGCCCCAGTATCATTGTGCCTGGTGCACACCTACCTTTTGAGTGTGCCTACATCAGGGTTGGCAAAGGTGAGTTTTTAGGTTCCAGATTTTTTGGGTTTGTCAAAAGAACATAGGTGCAAAAACTTTCATAGGTTTAAGGTTTTTAGGCGTTTTTGATTCACAATTCATACGGAAGCAATACACACGCATTGTTTAGCGATGATTTACACTTAAACATTGAAGCCAGAAAAAAGACGTTTTTCCGCCTTTTTTGCTTGCTTTTCTTGCTTTTTTGAATCGCTTTCTCCCAGGCACGAAGCTGATCGTCCTATTTTGGGGACACCAACACCGAGTTTGGGGGGACCAAGCCCAAAAATGGCTATAAATAGCACAAAATAACGTTTAAAAGTCCTGTTTTTCCGATTTTCCTGAATTGAGGGGAGCCGGACCCCCCATTCCCCCAGAGCTGCATCCGTGCTTTCTCCACTAGACAGGGCACGAGGTGATAGGGTATATCCTGTCTGGTAAGGAATTTCTACCGAACTTTGCTTTTACTTTCTATCCAATCAAGTTCTCATATCATGAGATGATGGATTATTCATATGATGAGATGATATATTATTAGCATGGCAATAACTAGAAAAACATTTAGAGATAAGCTAGCTAAAAACTGATTAGCAGCAGATCCGTGTAGTATTGACTAAAACGTCGTTATGTTCTACTTTGTACTTCAGTCTTTTTTTCGCATTTTTTAAAAGTGTCATGCCTTACTATGCTACTAAATTGTTTTCCTTTGAAAAACAGAAGTAAATAAACCGGCTTAGCTGATCTACTAGGTAGCTAAGTACCCTTAGGAAATAATAAGGCCGATTTTCCTTCCATCCTAAAAATCTCATTTGTCAAATTGTCTCCATTTTTTATGCTTCCTTGCCAGCACTCGCTACACTTCAGGATAAAAACGATACCTTCACTTGTTTATAGAACATATTAATAAAGCCGGTTATGTCCAACATTTTATTTTCATTCCGAGTTCAAAGATGGTCTTAGCAATTTAGCATTCCTTTCAACTTTAATGAATGATCGCTATCACTTTCTCGTATTCTTCCACAGACTTTTCTAAACAGTATTCTATGGTGCGCTGATCACTGGTTAACAACAATTTCGCATCAGAAACAAAATCAATTGATTCTTAATCAGATTTTTGCGCTAATTCTGAATCTGGCCTTAGAATTTCTCTAGCATATCAACTTTTTGAGATATTAGTATATTGAATTGATGTAAATCAGAGCTTTCATTGATATTAATTATGGAAATCTACATAGGAGCCACAACGATTTTTTAGGAGTTTAAACTCAAATATTATTCTTATACAGACTTACTAGTGATTTAAATATCACTAGTGTTGCTTATTTTATTCTTATTTTATAAATATTACACCTAATTTGCAAATTTATTGTAGTGTAAAGTTTAAAGTATATATACAGCATAATCGTTCTACATCTAGAAAATATTGAAAAAATTTTTTACGCTGATTACAAGTCTGCTTACGCTTTCGCGCTAGAAAATCTAGTTTTTTTTAACTTCTGTTTTAAAATATATTGCAGAACAGTATAGGTGCTCCGAAAAGTTTAATACCATGAGAACTTTTGAAAAAAGATATCCAACATAAATGAAAAATCATAATCATTACCTTATTCGCATCGTCTAATACTGACAAAGTG
The DNA here is from genome assembly GCA_036768485.1 of Mermis nigrescens. Taxonomy (NCBI): domain Eukaryota; kingdom Metazoa; phylum Nematoda; class Enoplea; order Mermithida; family Mermithidae; genus Mermis; species Mermis nigrescens. The sequence continues at coordinate 177,561 of JAVLUZ010000257.1, read as the reverse complement.
TATTCTAATTGTTTGATAGATTGGAAGTCAACAACTGTCCAGTTTTAAAAGTTTTTATACTGTTCAATCTGCCTTAAAAATTTTTCTTTAGAAATTTCTAATTATTTTATGAATTCTGAATTATTTGTAAGAAGTATATACATAAATGGGCTGGCACAAAGCAAAAAACAGATTTCGAAATCAGCGCCAACAAAATTAATTAAGAAAGTGCTGAAAATTATTTAGAGGCAGGCATACTAGGCAGACAAGGATTACACTGTGCGAAATATGCAAATTATGTATTTTATTTTACAGAAATGAGTCAAATAAGCTACGGGAAGAGGAAATCATGTAAGAACAATGTTTTAAGATGTTGTCCATCTGTGATCACTTTGCCTTTCCCAATCTGATATTTACACGCAAAGAAATCATTATTTGCATAAATTTTTATATGCAGATATCTCAAAAACTTGATGTGCTACAAACATTCTAAAGCTAGATTTGGAATTAGCGTAAAAATTTGATATAGAATCACTCAATTTCGCTTCTGATGCAAACAGAAAGCTTAAATTTGTTGACGAGTGTTGTAGAGGAGCCAAATTAGCTTTTCAGCATTTTTGAACAGCAAATATAAATTAATTTAGGCTAGCAGGCAAAACAAAGTTATTCTAAAAATCCAATGGAGGCTAACGCGCGGATAGATGGAAGCTAACGCATAATATTACAATAAATCCATAGTGTATTTTTACGAATGACAAAATGCAGAGCGTTTTGGCGCACTTTATGGTGATAAATATGCGAGCATGTATGTACGTGTTAACAAAATGGCGACTAGGCGTACATTTTATGAAATATCGCGAGTGTCGAGTTTAACATATTCATTATGCTCGTGAATGAATCATCCTTGTTTGGTGTTTGCCAAATTTACTCGCTATTTATACAATTCTCCTATGTATCAAAAAATTAAACGATATATTTCAGCCCCGGAAAAATGTTCAACCCTGACTCAAAAAATCTTGCCCCCGCTTGAGGGTCGGGGATTAGACCGGAGTTTTTCGAGGTCGGGGTTGGGATCCCCGTACGATCACTGCTTCTTTTTGTTTAAAGATGCCTAATTTATCGTTCTATTGTTTGTAGTGAGTAAAAATCTATAGTTTTCATCCGCCAAAAAAGTTAAATTTGTCGCAATCCTTTAGATTGAAGAACTGTACACACTTCTAAGGAAAGAGCTTTTCTATGCTAGTGATCGACCGGAGCGGCCAAAATGGCCGGAGCCGGAGATCCAGCCGGAGCCGGATTGAACCATGTTGCTCCGGCCGGAGCCGGAGCCGGAGGCCGGAGCCGGAGAAATATAATTTTACACGTGCGGAAAGATAGGACATCTTTGTGTCCAAGACCTAGACCATAGTGCACATGCATCTTAACTGCATATCAGCTAGTAAGTTATATGAAATACAGGGGCTGATTTAAGAAGGACGGCAGGGAGGGGCCGCTCCCCCCCTTGGCCAAAAATATTTGGCGAGATGAAGAATGCAGGGGCGGATTTAAGGGTAGGGCGGGGGTGGCCGCCCCCCAGCTTGGTCAAATATATTTGGCGAGTTAAAGAATGGATATGCAATTTGCAATGATTTTTGGCTGTCAGTGACCATAATTTCTCAAAATTTTTCTGGCGCTATGCGTCGGATGAAATGTACCTATTAATGAGATTTATTTACTTTCTTGGCGACCTGGAAGCCGCCATTACCTGTTCATGTAGGTTTCAAAACAATTTTTACAGCAGAAACAGCTATTTTTGCACAGTTTTCTTCTATTTTCGATTAAAAATTTCGATGTTTCGCATCAAATGCTATAAATACAAGAAATCTAGCAGTGAATCATACTTCTAGACACGATTTTTTTCGTATTCGGCAAAAATTTCTTCTAATGTACAAAGATTTTTTGGGACCGTATTTGTACATGTACAAAGATTTTTGGGAAGACAGAAATTGCAAAAAAGGTCTGTAATTCGAAAAACATTTTAAGCGCTTCGCGCCGAAATGAGTGATTGTGTGTTCTATATATCTTTGTAATGGCAGAAATTGCATATCAAAAGGGAAAATGTCAAATTTTTCGACGCTTCGCGCCGTTTTACGATTCTTAGTGATTTTTGTCCTAAGAAACCCAGAAATTACCTAAAACACACTACCAAAATTCGAACAACTCTGTTTTTACCACACTAAAATCGCTACTGTAGCATATAATAGTACCTAAAAATTTGTGTGTGCAAAATATACAAAGGCTTTTGGGGACGATCTTTGTACATGTACAAACGGACCTTGTACAAAAAACTGACTGCTTCTAAACGTCTATCTGCCTTGATTTCACAAGTTTTCCGGCGCTTCGCATCAGATTTTTATAAAGTCAAAGAAAGTTAATGATTTTCTCGCAAAAAATTGTGGGAAATTTCGAAATTTTCAGAAAAAATATTGCATTAAAAGTGATTTTATGTAAAAGTACACAATGTAGAACACCGAAAAAACGCCATTTCGCACGTTAAGCGCAAATTTTTGTACCTATTTTTGACTGTTTTAGGAAAAGTTGGAATACCGCCCCCTCCTTAGAAAATCCTAAAGAATGGATATGCAATTTGCAATGATTTCTGGCCATCAGTGACCATAATTTCTCAAATTTTTCCGATACCTATTAATGACATTTATTTACTTTTTCGGCGACCTAGAAGCACGGTTTTTTATATTCGGCAAAGATTTTTCCCGATGTACAAAGACTTTTCGGGGCCGTCTTTGTACATGTACAGAGATTTTTGGGAAAATAAAAACTGCTAAAAAGGTCTAAAATTCGCATCAAGCAATAAATCATGTTTCTTGACATCTATCCGCTTTAATTTCACAAATTTTCCGGCGCTTCGCGTCAGGTTTTTGTTGAAGTTAAAGAAATTTAATGATTTTTTCACACAAAATTGTCTAAAATTTTAAACTTTTTAGAAAAAATATTGCGTCAAAAGTGATTTTATGTAAAAGTATACAATGTAAAACACTGAAAAAACGCTATGTCGCGCTTTGAGGACAAATCTTTGGACCTATTTTTGGCTGTTTTTGGAAAAGTAGGGATACCGCTTCCCTTAGGAAAATTCTAGATCCACAACTGGTATAATAGACTACATTCAACAAAATTTTATTCAATGCTTTTATTAAGAAAAAGCTGTCGTCTCCTTAGCCTGCCCTAAATAAAGCGTCAATAGGCAATATTTTATGTTAATGAGTGATTGTTTGTGACCGTATATACATAGGTACATTACATACTATATTATGTTCATTGAACCGCGAATATGACTTACAGAATGGACACCAACATTATCTGGAAAATCAGTATAGCATGTGCAGTGCAGGCCAGACTGCATCTTATGCTACCCTATGACTTCCAGTGTTAACAGGAATTTACTGCAGCGATTTTCACAATTTTTGTTTCATTTTCATTTTCGTTTTTTTCCTAAAAATAAATATTTTACGATTGTGGTGGTGATAGATACTTTATTTGGTGTTATTTCCTTTTTCTGCTATTATATTTGACTAAATTTAATAAGCATAATGTCAACAGTTAGTACGTTCGGTCACTATGCAAAAAGCGAAAAAATTCTCCGGCCTCCGGCCGATTTTTGGATATCCTCCCGCCGGAGCACCGGAGTGGAAAAAATGGCCGGATTTGCCGGAGGCCGGAGCCTGAGCCGGATCTCCGGTCGATCACTAGTCTATGCTCAATATTTTTCCATCATTTCCAGTCAAAAAAGCAAAAAAAGGAAAACTTGATTGTAGCTATTTCTAAAGCTACGGAAAATTTTGTTTGCCAAGGAATCTCCATGCCTAATTTTGAAAGAAAGAATCTAGCTTGTTTTACTAGCATTTTATATCTTAATTAAGATAAGCTTATTTTTTATGAAATTTACTTATTATAGTTTGTTTGTATAAACCAATGATCCATCACTTTTTTGCGCATTTTTCATGCATTTTTAAGAGTCGGTAGTTCTACCCGTATTCATATTTGTAAAAATCTTTCAAGTTCCCATGTTAGACCCCTCTGCAGGATGTTCTCGAACAAATTCAGCTACCATATCCTATCTGTAGAGCTACAGTATGCCTTCAAAGTAAAACTAATTAAAAACCAGTCGTAACCTAATAAACCAGCGTCGATTTTTATAAAACTTGGAAGGAATGTTTCTTGTGAACCTTACGTGATGCCTAATATTTCTTTTCCTGGAAGTATAGGAACTCCCACCAAAAATCCCGAAAAAGTTCGATTGTGGCCAGTGTTTTTTGTATTCAGCAAAGATTTTTCCCGATGTACAAAGACTTTTCGGACCGTCTTTGTACATGTACAAAGTTTTTAGGAAGACAGAAATCGCAAAAAAAATCTTAGATTCCTAGCCAAAATAATTAATTTTTTTCTATAGATCTTTATAATGGTAGAAATTGCATTTCAGAAGGAGAAATAAGAAATTTTTCGACGCATCTCGCCGTTTTAAGACGATTCTTAGTGATATTTGCCCTTAAAACCCAGAAATTAGCTAAAATACACTACGAAAAGTCGAACAACTCTGTTTTTACTACACTAAATCGCTACTGTACCTACCATATTCTAGTACCCAAAAATTTGTGTGTACAAAATATACAAAGACTTTTGGGGGCAATCTTTGTACAAACAAACACTGGTTGTGAGCTAAAAAACCACTGTAACCTAAAAAATCAATGCTAAGTATATGTTGCAATGGCAACAAAATTAATTTTCACTGGACCGCTTTTGAGGAAAAAAGAGGAAGCTGCTGCTTGATGGACTCGAACCGTTAATTCTTGATTCAAAATCCTATGACTTCGCCAATTGACGAGGTTCAGTTCATTTCGATATGAAGGAAGCTTTATTAATGACTTTTTGTATTAATACTAATCGAGGAGTTTTCTGGGATTGCTCGAGAATTCAGAGTGGTGATGGTGCCAGACACTAGGCTAATCAAGGCATAAATCGAGCGAAAATTGTGAAGCGAGCGAAGCGAGCAGAACAATTTTACCCCCCCATTTATCGACCAAGCGCTTCTAAGCACACTTAGTGCTAGCAAACTAAGTGCACACAAAAAGGTAGCTCAAGTTATTAAAATTTGTAAAATAAACAGCCACAATTAGGTAAAATCATTTTTGTTTTGATATGTATTATAAATGCCACATACGTGCATACTGGAAGAAGGAATGGAGGGCATCCCCTGCCACAACTTTTGAAAGGCATAACTCCTCAGGCCATTTTCGGACCAAAACCTATTGTGGGAATTACAAATAAGCGCCAAAAGATGCCCATCAGTATAATCTGAAGTATTTTTTAATAGTATGCTGTCCATTTATTCGTTCAGACGCTTTTTGTCCATTATTTTGTGCATATTTGATAGTCCAAGTCATTCCATCGTTCTTATTATCGTTTGTTTTCATGCAAACTTCATCAAGATTATTCAAGAAGTATAATATTTAACAAGTTAAAGCGGGCAGTAATTATTTGCAGTCAACTGCAAATAATGTAGCACACAATGTTATATTATTTGCAGTCAAAAATCAGCGGCCTAGACTGCAAATAATATCGGATATAGTGCAATATTATTTCCACTTTGCAGTCAAAACCAGCGGTCTAGACTGCAAATAAGGTCGAACACAGTTAAATATTATTTGCAGTCAAAAACCAGCGGCCTAGACTGCAAATAATTTAGTACACTGTGTTATGTTGGCAGTCAAGGTCGCTGGTTTTTGACTGCAAATAATATTGCAGTGTGTCCAATTTGATTTGCTTGCAGTCTAGGCCGCTGGTTTTCGACTTCAAATAAGATTATACTCTACCCGATCTTATTGGCAGTCTAGGCAAATGGTTTTTGACTGCTGCAAATAATATTAAAGTGTGTCCGATCTTATTTGCAGTCTAGACCGCTGGTTTGACTGCAAATAATATTGTACTGTGTCCAACCTTATTTGCAATCTAGACCACTGGTTTCTAACTGGAAATAGTATTACATTGTGTGTTGTGCTATATGATTAGCAATTGACTGCAAATAATTACTGCCATTAAAGCGTTGTCGTGGGTTTTGAGGGGAAGAGGAGTAAGGAAAAACAAAAATATCTAAAATTCAAGATAAAGTCATTATGTTAGCACCAGAATCAGCCGCAAAAAATAATCATTGACCCCTCCGCTTCTCCCCCGCCCCCAATGAAACTCGGTTTACCCCTCCCAGAACTTTGGACCCTGTGCATGCATGAATTGCCACACAACAATGTGAAAAGTTTAAAAAGACATTATTTCCCAACTAAGACGCGTTTTTACGCGCTCTTATAAACTTTCAAAATTAAACATTAGGAAAAATCCTGGTCATGCCTAGCCTATGACATGACGTCACGTTCCCTGACCAGGGGTTGGAAAAAACCAAAGTTTAAAAATTTCCGATATTTTTGTTTTTGGTTTTTTATGGGTTTTTTAATGGTTTGTTATGGTTTTTTAATGGTTAAATTTTGGTTTTTATATCTTAGTCGTGAGTATAAGTGTTTAAATGCTTGATTATGATTAAAAAAATAAAATATTGGCTGCTAAAATGAACCAATTCTTTGTAAATTGCACGAGTACAAGCAGTAAAGCAAGTAAACAAAGTCGGCAACGGACGGAAAAACTACACGATTCACTTCTCACTTCACTTTACTTTACGAACGATACAACGATAACAAACGAATGAAACGAACGAAACGATACACACAAACAAATACATAATCACCATCAGGCACGTTGCTGTGGGGGGATTGGGGGGGAATGTCCCCACCCCAATTTTGAAAAACTGGAAAAATTTCAATTTTTTAATGCTATTTTTGGCCGTTTTTGGCCTTTTTGGCATTCGGTCCCACACCCCAAAATAAGTTGGTCCCCAAAATTGGAGGGTCAGCTACGTGCCTGGATCATCATTACATTGCGATTATAATTACGTCTCTCTTACAAAAAAAGTTCAACCAAAATGAAAATAAACTATTTCATGCCGTTTATTCCCTAAATAATTAGTCATTACTCTATGCTAGAGTAGGTAAAGAGTACTATTTGCACATGTTTACAAATGATGAAATATGAATCTTGCGCCATTTTTTAACATCGACTTAAAAAAAACCGAAAAAACCAAAAACCAGGCCGATTTTCAAACCATAAAAAGCCATAAAAAACCAAAAAACCAAATAACCGTGCCCGGCCAACCCTGTCCCTGACATGGTCAAACTTACTGTTTCCGTATCCATTAAAAGAACTTTCATGCCCGGACCAGCGACTCTGATCATCTCGTCAACATACAGTCTGACCGCAAGAATCAAATCCATTGTTCAACTAGGTGTAGGTAATCTTTCTCAGTTAGACGCAAGAAGAAGACGATGAACACGTTCGCTCTCCATGTGAAATTGCATCGCAACGGTTTGATTATACAATAATCAGTAACAATTTACTCCGCCTACAGAGCATTTGTCGAATTTATATTTGCTGTTAATTAACGCTCAGCGAGGCGAACAGAAACTGAAAGGCTGCTGCAAACATAAATTAGAAACTCGAACTCGTTACTCGATACATTCCGTAATCCATAATACTAATCGGAATCTTCACAGTAATAGCAAGAAAAGTAATTTATCCATAAGAATGATCTTGCTTAGTTCTAATTGCTTCTCTATTATTTATACCAGTGATTATCCTTAAAAACTTTTCCACTACCATCTACAGTCCTTTTATTTTTGAGTTATTGCAGTGTACCACAGAAAAACGGGAAAATTTGTTCAAAACGATAGTCTGTTTCACACAACCTTTGTCCTAAATGTTAAAAATACCTCCAACAATAAGCTGACAGAATACGAATATGGCATTGGTCTGATATATAATAATCGTTACAATACGTGGGCAGCAAGAAAATTCTGGGGAGTGCAAGATTTTTTAAAGGTCAAAAAATTGCCTTAAAAATGGTGGTATGGCGAAAAACACCATTTTTTATCGTTTCTCATCAAGCACTATCCATTGGCATCAAATAATTGCGAAAAAAATTTCAAAAATCGAATTCTGGGGGTATTTTGAATTCTGGGGGGTGTCTTGGTTTCTCGCGGGGCGAGGTTGCATACCCCCCAAACCCTCCCCCCGCTCATGTGTGATCGTAACCCTCGGCTTTCTGCTGATAAAATTCTTAAAATTTATGCACGAAGATATATGAAACAGACTATGTCAGTGCGCCTAAACAAAACTTATTGCGAGGAAACCAAACAATGTGTAATAAAGCGACTAGCCAACCAGATAACGGGAGACTGGAGTGGAGAGGTGGGAACAAAGGCAGGCGTTAGGCAAATTGGCTGAATTTTTAAATGCTTCTGAATCACTTTACTATTATAAAGTCCGAAGAATTAAGAAAAGGCATTAATTTGGTTTGGGAAATCATGGCCCTTTGTGACAGCAAAACTGTACCAGTCGGTAAAAGCTATTTTGTAACATATATGCACGAGACTGAGAATTATAAGTGCAAGACCATGGTCAGTCTTACACATGGGATCTTAATTCATACCTACCATTACGTACTCTGCATAAAGCGTGAATGCAGGGAAACTAACCATTTTACTATGGTGCATGGAGTATAAATACTCCATTGAAGTATCCGCCTACTTGGTTTGTACCTACCTACTTTAGCATATTACGAACGCGCCACCTAAGAACAGAATTATAACACACATTATTATGTGAAAAACGATATTAACACAAAAACCCCATAATCACGTCTTTGTATCTTTTTAATCATGTCTTTGTGTCCTATCTTTCTAACATTCCTCCCTTTTTAAGTTGATTGTTCGACTGAAGAGAAGAGTAGTGTTGCTGCATTTGGAGTATTATTAATTTTCGTCGCAAAGTTGAAGTGTTAGAAGCCAAAAGTGCTTGTTGGCGACAAATACACAAAATATTGAGAACGGGGCACAATGAAGTAGTTGAAACATTGATTAAATATTATGTACTGTAGATGCGTTTTACATACATGTAAGTTTAATAAAAATGCGTCCCTTTTAACCCGGTCTCTGGTTCAATCCATCTCCCAAAAGCATAGAAATAATAACAGAAAGTCATCTATATGAAAAAATAATAAAATAAATTTAAAAAAAAATAATAATAAATAAATAAATAAATAAATAAATAAATAAATAAATAAATAAATAAAAGGTAAATAAATTAGGCATGCTGTTAGTATAAAAGAAACAAAAAGACGCGAGAAATAGTATATACACAAGTACATAAAAAGCACACAAAATTATATTATGAGAAATTACGGGTTTTACGAGGTGCAAGAGTTCAAGTGAAACGAGAGAAGTAAGCAGGAGTTATACAGAATAAATACACAAAAAAAACGTGAAAAATATAAACAGGCGAGGTCATCAGAGAGGAACTAGGTTGCTACAGTTTCGTGCCTTTAATCCTCTGACTGTCACTGCAACCTAGCGGCACCAGTCTAGGCGGCTAGACTGCCTCTCATCGTTGAAAAAAATAAATAAATAAATAAATAATAATATAAAAATAAAAAAGGGAAAAATTAATTAATTGAATAAAGAAATAAACGAATTAACATTATAGATACTATAAATATTATGCTATATAAAAAAGAAACATTAATAGAGAATATATAAATAATTAAAAAATAAATGGAATAATAAATAATAAAACAATTGTAAACCTACACGTGAAATACTGCCGTAACTGGCCTGTTCAATCACGTGAGGAAACACAATGAGTAAATAGATAGCGAGAGCAGGACAGGAATAGAAAATCTACATCGATGTGCCCGAATACTATGAATACTATAATAATAGTAATAAGATGAATAACAAAAAGAATATTCTAAAAGAAAGAAAATAAATAAAAATCATTGTAAACCTACACATGAAATACTGCCGTACCTGGCCTGTTCAATCATGTGAGGAAATACAATGAGTAAACAAGAAGCGAGAGCTAAGGCGGAAAAAATAAAAATGTGGGATTGACGTGGGAACATGCCGACGCAACTACATACTCGTATGATTAGCGTACTCTAATGAAAACCGAAGCTACTTACTAATACGGATGTAGTTATGAAGCACGTCTGGGAATGTGACGGGAGGCGCAGTGCAAACGCGAAGAAAAAATTCAAAATGTCGTTATTGGAAAATTTAAAGTATTGTTGACGTATAATTTTAACATATTGGCTTTGCTTACAGTTTGGTGAAGCTACTTATTCATGCGCATAATGCTGGAAGCAGCGTCCTAACAGCGATGATAAAATCAAAACGGTCTTAAACAGTTTTGAATATAAGAATGTGCTGGAAAATCAGAAAGGTCGCTGTTGGAAAATTTTAAGTATTTTTGGCGCATGATTTTAACATTATAGCCCTGTTTTTGCAATTTGAGTGACAGATGATTCACGCGCGCTTTGAAAAATTCTTCTTTAGAGCAAAGACGCGCAAAACGATGGAGCTGACTTACAAAAACGGCATACAAAAGACTTTTAGGTACGTTAGAGTCTGAAAAAGGGAAATTAACAATAGGGAATCGAAATTGTTCTCTTTTGTCGAAAATCGTGTAAGAAATCGGTGTAGAAAGATTAATTTCGACGTCTAAATAACTAACTTTATGAGCAGAAAAAGTTTCCGTGACATTTAATGATTTTGGGTAAATCTCTTTGATGTAATCACGAAAATTTGAAATATTTATAGCTGCGATGTCATCTATGTAACGAGTTACGTTATTAAAACAATAAGCAGAGTCATTATTTTTAGATGATGATAGGAATTTATATTCGCAGTAGAAAAGGAAAAGATCCGCCAAAAGTGGAGAATAATTAGATCCCATTGGGATGCCAATTTTTTGATGAAAGATTTTACTTCCAAAATTAACGAATGAATTTTGGATCAAAAATTTTAAGACTTTTTGTAAAAGTGTCAAAGTCAAAAGTGAAATAAGACTTTTTATCCGAGGGAGAAGAACTCCAGTATGATTTGAAACCGTTAGTACATAAAAATTTATTCTTTTCAAAGGGTTTCTCCAGGAAATCAAAAGAAGTGGAAATAAGTTCATTTTGCGGAAGAGATGTGTAAAGAGTTGAAAAATCGAATGTATTAATCGATTTAATCTTTTTAATTGATTCTAATTTCTTAACGAAAGAAAATGAATTATTGATAGACCAAAATCTGTTAATTCGAGAATTTCTAAAAATGGCTTTACAATAGTTCTCCCAGAAACGACGGACTAACTTGAGGCCTTCAGTAACTAGCGACGATATGAAAGTAGTAGAACAATTTTTAGCCGAAGTAATAAACCTGGATTTATAGGGAATTTTGTGTAGTTTTGGAATCCAATACATAAAAGGTAGTTTTTTGTTGAGACGTCCTTCATTAACAGGTCCGGAAAACTTAGAAAAATATTTTTCTGAAAATGAATATGGTCACATAACGCGATTGGCGCAGCGTGCATTGCCTCTATCAATAATAACGTAATATTGAATACTATTTTCGGTGCATCTCAACATAATGCGTCTTTGATGCACTGAAGACATAGACACATCACAAGATTAAACAATTAAGTCTGAATATCTGCATGTAGGGTATTAAATATACGCATCATGCATAAGTATATAGTAAGCCAAAACCCTAAAAACTCAATACTGCCGTCGCTCAGGGCGTCAGCATCACTTAATGCATCGCGTTTTTTGCCATGGAATGGATAGCCACCTCCAACCGGACTATGAGGGCTCGTTGCAAGCGAACTACCAGACAGCTGTTGTTCAGCCTCTAGCTGGAGTAGTGTTTTGGCCAGCCGAGCTAACATTTCGGCCACTGCAAAGTATTTGGTCTTTGATCTGAAACAAAGCGCCAAAGATCGCTATTTAAATCACCAACAAAGAAACGGCGACTCAGTGCATCTAAAGTATTGGCTGTTACCCCCGGATAAGCTTGCATAGCCAATTGCTGTAACTCAAGGGCATACCTGATAAAGAGTTCCCGGGGCCCCTGTCTACGATTATGCAATTATAAGGCTTTTAATTCCGTGTTTTCAACAGGTACAAAACGACGACGGTGTTACTTCAATCAAGGCATTAAAGTCTAGAGCGAGCTGCTCCTCATCAGGTATGGATTTGTAAGCCATTTCAGTGAAATCTCTTAAATAGGTTGGGTCGTCAGGTACAGATTTGTAAGCCACTTCAGTAAAATATCTTAAATAGGTTGGGAGTATTTCCCTTTTGTTTTTGGTTATCTCAATAGTTGGCCACAGCAATGCGAATAAAACAATCGGTCTACTGATCAAAATTTTCGTCCGACCGCCCGTGAAAATACTCACCTATGCTAGCAGTTCCATCTATGCCAGCAGAAACTACAGGGGGCGCCAGTGGCGCCACCTGCTGAGCGTCTTCCACCTGCTGAGCGTCTTCCATTTGACGCTGCTGGCATCTTACCGTTACTTATAAGCGCTCTAATTGTTCTCTCATTCGTTCCATGGTATTAGTTGGCCGTAAGCTTGTAGAGACCTTAGGACTGCTCATTGGATTTTGAATTTTAAACTAATTGACCGCAAAGTCGTGGACATTTTATGTAGCAAAGTGCATTTCTAGCTATCCAAAAAACAGCATGAGAAAAATATTAAAAATCGAATGCGTGTAGATATCTTGTGGCTTCTCATCGAATTATATACTGAAATATTGTGCCGAAAGAATTTTTATAATCACACAATCTCAAGCTTGCTTTTGAAACGAAATTTGGCAAGGTATATAAAGCAAAGTTTCAAATTTATTAACGCACCATTAAGTGTAATGCATTTCAGCTGACATGTTGAATAAAGGCGAACATACACTAGAACATACACTATATAGAGCGAACCTCTGAAATTTTACAAACAATTAATAATTGTACCCGTTGACATGCACTTATTATATCTTTACTCGTTTGCTTGAAAACTAGTTATGGCCACCGCCTGAGACCAATATGCTGCTGCTTAAATATGCGCTTATCATTAGAAGCATTACCCTTAAGCTTATTATTAGATTACATATTCTGTTTTAGGCTGTTTCTGTTGGCGACACATTTATAAGGCGAGCAACACATTAAAATAAAGTTTTATGAACCGCGTGGTTTCACGCCTCGAGTGACGACCACTGACCATGCAATATTGAGCTCAATCTGTGTAGGTCATCTCCGGCACGCCGACAATTGCGCCACTACAGCATACACACATGTGTCAACACAAAAAAACATGCCCCCAAACAGTCTCAATGCAACCTAATGCCGATTCACTATTTAATAAACCATGGGGTACATGGTTGCGGCCAGCTCACTACGCAATTGACCAGTCAACAATGTCTATGTCACCTATGATGGACTACAAACGGCTGGCGGGCAATAGGATACACGAAACACAATATCACAGGTAAGGCGTGTGCCTATAGTGTGCATGATTCAAGATAAGCTTTTCAAGGATTGCGCATTTGTGCAAATTAAGTTGCAAAGTTTTGAATAGAAACAATGCAATTACGAAGAAGCAAAATTACCTATTTTGATCGTCCTATTTGTTTCGACCATTGTGGGAATGCGGTTAGTAACCAGAAAGTGTTTAAGAATTAAGTTTTGGGTTGATTGTGTTAGTCCGTGAAAAGCGATGAAAATTTATCGGTGAACTCTTTGGATCTTACTTGAAAAGTAACTTAAGTAATTTTCAAGGCAGACAAAATCGGTAAGTTTAGCTCACTTTTGAAACTGATTGTCAAATGACCAAGCGTTCAAAGTTGAAATCTTGTCCTTGACAATATTAAATTTTTCATCCAAATTTACGAATAACAAATCGGATCTCGCTCTCTCAAAATCTCTCCTAACCTTGCAGAAGAATGCGTGCCTGGCTCGGATACGGTCGCGGAGACAGGTATGCACAAATAATTCTGCATGTGTGATGAAATGGACGGTCTGATAGGATACAAGCAGTCAAATATACAAGGATTTCAAAATTGCATAATATTCAGAACAACATAAGAAACTTTGCATATTGACTTTTCAAGGTTATTGTGAATATTTGCAATGAATTCAGGAAAACTACCCCAAAAGTGCTTCGACAATCGGTACAGTATAAAGCACAATATCCAGATATGTACGAACTCAAATGAGCAGGTCATGACCGGGTTAAAGTGTGAATAGTAATCGAGCTAACACAATTAACATGTTTGCAATAGATTTTGCGAAAGTATTAATTTTCGTATTAGGTAAAATTATTCAAATTAATTCTTCTAGCTCAGTTAATGCAATTAGAATGCACAATAAAGTATCTGGCATTTGATTTTTAAAATCATTACTTGTATTTACATTGAGTTCGCAAAAACAATTTAAAGGAGTACGAAAATTAGTGACAGCAAAGGATATGAGCATGAACAGCAAACAAAATCGAGTAAACAGCTCACAACCAGATGGAGGCTTTGGTGTAAGTTAGCACACTTAACACGTGTTGCACCTTCAACGAAGAATCTGATTTTTGTATTGTAAAAATTAATTGAAATCCGTTCAGTTAGTAGCAAACATATGCATATGCGGGTTCAGTAAAATAGTCACAATTAGATTAACTGGATAATTTCGGAATTACCTAGTTGTTTACACATTTCATACCTTTTTCAGCCATAACTTCATGGTTTTTGTCTTTTCTCGTGAATTAATGGGAAATATTTCGCATCAGCGAGGAGTAAAAACAGCAAGGTTCAAACAAGATATCAACAGTTTATTTCTCATCACAGCTGTATGAAACAATGTAGTGAAAATTAAATACATACTTATATTAAAAAGAATCAAAAATATTTGATAGCACATATTTTTATCAGACCACCCACAAAACAGGCATCGCCTACATGAGGCACCTGGATTCGATGTTGATGATCGAGCTGATGAAATTAAGAACGAATTTTCCCCATCACACATACAGGCGGATTTCAAATGATAAAAAGATAAATTGATCAGCAGTGGAAAAGGGATTGACACAAACGTTCAAGCTGATTGGCGTAAACTGGCACTACACATGTTGGTCGCTGGGCAGTTCTGGTGTACGGTAGGTGGCGAGAGGTCTTGAGAAGTGATCACTGTGTAAGACCATGGTCAGTCTTACACAAGGGATCTTAATTCATACCTACCGTACGTACCTACTCTGCATAAAGCTTGAATGTGGGAAACTAACCATTTTACTATGGTGCATGGATTATAAATACTCCATTGAAGTATCCGCCTACTTGGTTTGTACCTACCTACTTTAGCATATTATGAACCGGCACCTAAAAATAGGATTATAACACACATAATTATGTGATAAACATTAGTAACACAAAAACCCCATTTAATCATGTCTTGTATCTTTTTAATCATGTCTTTGTATCCTATCTTTCTTACATAAGTGCGGTGCACATACACACTCATCGAACTCATACGCTGCTATAGCTTTCCCATCAGCATGTTTTGCTGTTTGGATGTGTTTTCCCATCAGCTCGTTTTGCTGTGTATTTTCCCGTCAGCTCGTTTTGCTGTTCGGATGCGCTATTTATAGCTTTTGCGCCTTTTTTGCACTTTAATCTGTTGAGATGACGTTTCACCACCGGATTAGATAGCGCAATTTTTCAGGTAATTGAGCACTGGTTCGGCTCGAACCAAGCGACCAAAAACTGGCTGATGGCGGGTCTTTGGATATGCACGGTTTTTAGACTTATCAATTACAGAATGAAACGGGCAGTAACTCATCAAGCATTAGAATGGACAACATGGACTACCACTAGCCAGGCGTCTGGCGAGCCAGACTTAGAATTGAGATCGCACCTGACCGGAGCTCAATCAAAAAAACTACGCTGCATCATCTACACAAGAGCATCAAAACTACGGGTTCTATGACAAGAAGAATTGAGGAACCTATGTATGTATGTAGAAATAACGCGGCCGCATAAGTGTTCACCTCACAAGGTGAATGAAAATGAAAAGTTTTTCTTCAAAAAGTGATTGAATTTGATCAGAGACTGTTAACGTTAAAAACATATGCCAGCTTTTGATTTTATTATGGTCCAAAAATGATCACTGGACTGCAATTCTTTATCAAAATAAAGAGTTTACCGGCATATGTACACATGTACATGTACATACCACTGTCAGCAACGATTATTAAAAATTATGCTCATCTCAAATGTGATATAACCGTGGAAGTGAGGAGAAAGAAGTTCCAACTTTTATTGACGATGTACGATGTAGATTTTCAGGAAGTTCCTATGTGGAAGATAACTATATGTACACAAGATAGTAAACGCATAAATGCAGGGTACAGAAAAAATACACAAGAAAAAACAACAGAAAAATAGAGACTCCACTGGGTAGTCATACGTATGTCTCTAGCTTGTTGCATAATGAAGAATGGTAAAACTCATAAATATTGATACTTTCTTCATCTGAGAGATTGCCTAAAAGGGTGTTGTTATAAACTACATATATCTCAGTTGAAAATATAGTTGATTGCCAAAATTACTTCATGCTTATTGCTTATTGTGCTTTAAGGTCCACAGAATAGCTAAAGTCGGTTCCATTCCAAACGGCCCATTTTTGCTAAATTCTTATTACTGTACTTACTTTAGTTTTTCACATGCACAGATGGCTTCTCCAGTTATTCCATTGTATCAGCTGGCTGCTTTAAACCCTTCTTGTTGATGTTGAGTGCGTTTTGCTTAAGATGCAGAGCATCTATCAAGCTGCTGAGACAACCTATACTGTAAAATATTTACTACAGTAATGAGCTGTGAAACAAAAACGGATTATTTCGAATGAAAACAGACTATAGCAACTGATTTTGCTAGACATCAGGTTTTACTCTCAA
>JAVLUZ010000257.1:31648-160583 GCA_036768485.1 Mermis nigrescens | reverse complement strand
ATTAGCATGATGCACCGGCATGCATTTGAATATGTCGATAAGGTTTTAAAATCGATTCAGCGACGAGATGAGGCGCCTGCGCCGTTTGGCGGAAAAGTTGTGCTCATAGGTGGTGACTTCAAGCAACTTTTGCCAGTTGTTAAGGGCGGAGTTCAGTATGATCAGGTAGAGTTCTCTATTAAGCGTTCTAGGCTCTTCCCATTGTTTGCCAAACTCGAGTTACGGCAAAACATGCGGGTCGATCCAGATGAAGTAGAGTTTTGCGACTTTCTTAACAAAGTCGGCAATGGCTTAAATTTTGTAGGGCAGACGGACCGCATCGCCATCCCAGGTCAGTATTTTGTTGATAATTTGAAGTCATTGATTGATTTTACCTTTCCATTTTTGAATGATTATGATCCTTCTATGCTTGATTCAGCAATTTTAGCACCCACAAATCTAGCAGTCGAAAGCATCAATAATGCCATTCTTGACCAGTTTCCGGGCGATAAAGTCACAATCAGGTCATTGGACAGCCTGATCGTGCGCGGCGCCGAAGAACATGCCCTGGGCGGTCTGAACGTAAACGTCGGCAACAACTCCCTGGAAAACATCCATCGGCTGACTCCATCCGGTCTACCGCCCCACGAATTGAACCTAAAAGTAGGTGCCATTGTGATGTTGATCCGGAACTTGTCCATTCCGGATGGCCTCTGCAATGGAACTCGACTCCAGGTAAAAGCTATTTCAGAGGAAATTTTAGTCTGTCAGCCAGTCACATGTTTGAGTAAATCAAAGTCCAGGAATTACGTTACTATACCCATGGTAAGGTTTACACATGGCACCTCGCCAAATTCCAGGGAAACGGCGTTCACCAGGATCCAATTCCCACTCCGTCTCTCTTTTGCAATGACTATAAACAAGGCGCAGGGCCAAACCCTAGGATCTGTAGGCCTAGCCCTGGACACTCACAACGTTTTCTCGCACGGTCAACTCTATGTAGCTCTATCACGGGTTAGGCGATTTGACATGATTCGCATACTCGCCGAAACGCCAAGGGTAAGTGACCAAGTGCGAAATGTTGTGATTCCCGACGCCCTTAAATAGGGGTCCTAACTTTTTTAGCATAGTCCCGTCTTAATCCAACTATGCTAATCAGAGTCTATCTCCGCCCAAGAAGTCAACCGTGGATTTCAATAATCCTACGACGTTGACTGAGGGTGTGGCTCACAAATGGCCAATGGCTGACTTGCTTGCTATATGATATGTAAAATAATTTAAATTCTGCTCCAAAATTCTTTATGTTTTTACGAAAAAGGCATAAAACTTTGCAAGTCAGCAATTGGCAAGGCGTACCTCACCCCTTCGCGCGGGGTGGGCTGTCGAGCCAAAATATACATGTAACAGGGTTGGAGGGAACACTACTAAGTCCGAGAATTCCATATCGCTTCAGCCAGTCATGGGTTCGTCTGTGGGATTAAGGTCTAAAATTGGCAGGTCATCTAGCCCCCTCCCCTTTTGTCACCCCAATGGGTAGATAATGCAGATATTGATTGTTACATGTATATTTGGTAACCAAGTGAGGACGCCGTTTAACATGCGCAGCATGGGACATCGGGAGGGGGTGTTTAATTTTAAAGTGCCCCTTTAGGGCCTCATGCTTCGAAAAATATTTTTTTTTGGCTTTTTCTGTCCTTGCTTGACTAAAGATCCAAATTTTCATATAAAAAATAAAAAAAGTTGAACAAATTGAAAAAATATATTCAAAACATGAGTATAAGGCGCGAAGCGCCGAAAAATCGATGCTTTTGAGCAAATAGATAGCTTAAAAAGTTTACAAAGCTATCTGTGTTCGATTTTTAGGAATGTATTGTAAACTTTCTAAACATTCCGAAATTCAGGGGGTGTAAGGGCTTTTTTGCGGGTGGGGCAGAGAAGGTTAAAAAACTTTCCAGAAGGGCTAATCCCTTATTATTATGTATGAACGCTGGATTGCTTCAATTCTGCCCATTACATGTGGAAGCTACCTCGGTCATTTCCTGCGAATTAGCAAATTGATGGCGAAATTTTTCGTTGGAATCGTCGAGATGAGTCATTACATCTATCATGTCGTTGTTTTCGTTATTAATTTGGTTTTCCTTTGTTTTATGAAAGTTTGAATTTCGGTCATTTTATTCTAGATTTGCGAAAATATTTCGTAAAACAATGACAATTTTGGCTGTAATTTTCTTTCCTATTCAAACTTATATTTTAAACATCTTTGATGATATGTTTAACATTCAAGCTATTCATACGATTTTCTCTTTGATGTTTTTTTTTCGATTAAAGTACACGAGCACCGAAATTCTTGATTTATCTCCATTTTGGTCGATTCAATTGGTTTTACCTGTATTCACTTTACTTGTATGCTTGCCAACGTTCATATTTGTATATATGTTTTGTGCGAGCTGAAAAGCTCAGCAACGGAATTCGAATCGTGAGAAAAATAACGGAGTAATTTTAAAGTGACTTTTACGCACAAAAAACGATCAATTTGCACCGAAATATTATTTTTTGATGTTTTTACGATACTCTGCTTTACAGGACGTAAAATTAAAAAGATTGCCAAGAAATCAAGAAGATTTAAAATTCGACGCTATCGAACAAACAAATAGCTAAAAATGCTTAAACTGCAAGTGTTCTACGAAATAGTTGGCTAATTGTGAATTTGGGGTGTGGTCAAAACAATTTTTACGATTTTGAGGAATTAGACTATATGTTTTTAAAATTTCGTATTGAGAACTTTTTGTCATTGTTTCATTTTTTTGACACGGCTTTTCGACGAAATTCAATTTAATGCCCGTTATAACGTGTCGTTTTTCAAATCAAGAACTGGAAGAAATTTGCCCCCTCCCCTCCTGAAATTGACTGAGACCCCCATCCAAAATACAAATTCTCCGATTATTTTTCTATTGTCTAACATTTCTAATGGTAGATCTCTACATATATTCAATTTTTCTACTCATCAAGAATACGAGCCATTATTATACTGTTGTCGTTTATAAGCCTAATCGTTTTGGCTTTGATGATCCTCTTTATTTTAATACAATCATTCATGCTAAGTAACTAGCGCTTTATTTTCGATCCTCAATGACATATTTATAACAGTGGGATGGGGATTAGTTGGTCGTACCACCTTCCGCAGCAAAAACGGGAAAAGTTTGATCCACTCTCGCGATTTTTGGAAAAACTTGGCCGCTTTAGATGTTTTTTGCCGTTTTTAGCTTATTTTTATGGTCATTTACCCCCTCCCAAAATTTTGAACCGTTACATGTATGCTGCTCTTCACAACTCTCATATTTCACTTTGTAGCTGTTGTTTTAGTTGTGGGAGGCATGACGGGCTGCCACACATCTTTGTGGCGGCTATAGATCCCTAGAAGTTGAGAAACCCTTCGCAGATTACTCAAAACCCGCATAAGCTGCAATTTCTTCGTTAAAGTCAGACAGGTTAAATGATTTTTATTCGCCCAAATTTGTCAAAAAATTTCAATATATTCAATAAAAAATGTTGCTTTAAGAGTTATATTAAATAAAATTACACAATGATAAGATGTTTGTACCTATTTTCGTCTCTAGCTTGATAATTTTCGAGTCCCACTTCTAGGGAAGTCGAAAATCCGCCCAGAATGTAATGAATACCTATTCATTTTCCTATAGTCTAACACATCCAATGGATTATTTCTGTATTTCAATTTTTTATATATAAAGAATGCGAGCCATGATTATATTATTGTCGTTTATAAGCCCAATCGTTTTGGCTTTGAAAATCCTCCTTATTAGAATACAATCATTCATGCTAATTAGTTCAGTTCTTATTAATACGTCCAAATGCAACATTTTATTTACGTTTGACGAACCACTACGTATTTTGGAAAAACTCGGCCGTTTTTAGATGTTTTTTTGCCGTTTTTAGCTTATAATTATGGCTATTTACCGCCCTTCCTCAACCAAAAGTTTGATCCATTACTTCTATGCTGTTGTTCACCATTCTCATCTTTCACTTTGTCAGTGTTTTAATTATCGGAAGCAATTTGTCTTTATATTTTCAAGATAGTTAAGTTCAAAATCATTCCTTGAAAACTTAAAATTATCTCTTCATGTTTATCACTATAGTCTGTTTCACATAACTTTGTGCATGAATTCTAAGAATTTTCGTCAACTATATATCACATCAACACTTTAATCGCAATCTGTCAGCTTATAGCCGTAGACTATAGATGCGGCTTTCTTCAAATATTTTCCGGCGCCGGATTTTCGCTGATTGAATGATTTTGTTGCCCAATTTAGTCAAAATTTTCAAAAATAATGTTGCGACCAAACATCGTCCCTTTGTCTAATTTTATTATTTTCAATTAAATTAGATTTTTAAATTAAATTAGACTATGGGAAGATTTTTGGACCGATTTTTGTCTGTAGCTTGATAATTTTGGGTCTCTCTTCTAGAAAAATCGAAACTTCGCCCATGCGCCGTGTTAGCTATTTTATTTATAAATATAACATAAATAAGTCGTGCCTATCGCCGCTCTGCTTTGACATGCATCAAACTCGATCATTTTATGACCGTCGCTTATCCTCTGTGCGCTATTATCTGCGTTCCGCTTCGATTTGGAACAATTATAGTTTAGATACTACTCAGTTTTATAAGGCTCTTAATTATAGATTTGATGATTGGCTATATATTTTAACTACATTCTGTAAATTTTGAATCTTTTTTACCTCTAGCGAAAAAAGTGATTAAATATTTTACTATTGCAAATAAATCAAACACGGATTCAGAAGGGGTTCGCAAAAAATAACTTGGACGTAATAGAGAATAATTTGATGATTTATTAAATTATCGGGGGGGGGGGGGTTTCAAATTTTACGGTGCTAATAAGTTTATTTTATGTCAGCATAGTTGCTTATGTACGAACTCTGATATTTCCAGTATTTTTCGGTGCAAATGCACGATTTCGCATTAGTTCTGCGCGCTTTACGTCGGAAACTTTCGAAAATTTCAAACTTTTTTGGATTACATATGAATGAATGGACGGATTTTTCGGACAATTCTTAACACTGTTTGAAAATTTGGGATTCCGCCCATGTTGTTAGAAAATTATGCGCCAGCAAGTGATATTAATTGATTTATCTTCATATTTCGACTGAGTATTATTGTTACAGAATATATTATACATCTGTCAAGAAATAATGAATCAATATTTTAGCGCTCAAATTTGGTTCGCATGATACTCATATTATGATCACGAAAGGTTAATCGTACTAATGCGCTTTTTAACGCGCTGTCCAAGATTGCGTTTATTACGAAAGCGTTATCTTTATTCCGTTTTTTCCTTAATTGTTGCATCGCGCACACACCCGTACATGCATTGAAATAACGCGTGTGCTCTTTTCCAGACAGGACCGACGCTACTCAGCTGCTAATTAGGCGGCGACGTGGAATTTCCGTTCTCTTGCGTTTTACAGTTTTGCTAGGTACGTTCTCATTTCATCCAATGAAAATTGATCTAAATTTCAAACAATCAGATGCTATTGGATAATTCAAATGCTGCTGCATAGATTTTCATTTCAACCAATCACATGCTGCAATAGATTGTTTTTGAATCACTAGACATAGCGCACTTTAAGATTTCGCTTTCGCAGTTTACGAAGCTGTTTTCGCAGTTTACGAAGCTTGGACTCGGACTCGGCAGGCACTTCGCGTATTTTGTGCAGTCTGAGCGCCCGATCATTTTCATCCTTTCCCACGCTCTGTTGAGTCGGAAGCGTAGGCAGCATTGCGTTGCGTCCGCTGCCTTTCATATTATTGTCTTTAGTATACCCTATTAACGCTTGTGTGTATACATATTTATTTAGATCTGGAATATTATGTCCATATTGAGCAAATGATAACTCGAACCTTTTCAGTTTGCAAAAATTGTTTTTCTGAAGAACTTCGTAATAATCATCGTTTTGTCGTGCAAAACGCTATGCTTTTCATCAATTTTCGGATTGGAAATTCTTTTTTGATCCGAACATAATATTTTTCAAAAGGTGATTTCTTTCCTCAATTGATCAGGCGCATGAAGGGAGCTATGCAAAAAAACATTTTATTTGCTAGATGAAATTGTGTGATTGCGCGTTTTACTTGTACATTATTTGAATTTATTACCTACTCACAGCTTGCTCTAATTATGCTGTAAATTCTCAAATTGTTGGGAATTTTGCTTTTGAATAATAAATTCTTCACATTTTTCTGCATAACAAACTGTAACTGTTGCCAGGATTTTTGTCAGCGGGATGGAGTGGGGTTGGGGGGCTGAATAATGTGTTATTTGGGCTTTTCACATCTTCCTTCTTATTACCCGCATGTGAGATACATGTTTCTTTAGCCACTCCTGCTTTATTACAGCAATATAGAAATCTTTTTTTGAAACGTTTTGTGCCGAAACAGCAAAAAATTTTCATTTTCTCCTGTGCATAATCTTTTTGTGTTGTGCTTGTTTTGATGCTCTGCAATTAATTGTTGCTGTTTACCTTAGTTGCCAGTATCGGAATTCTGGGTGAGGGGGTGGGGGTGCGTGAAATTCAAAATTCTATCTAAGATGGCTTTCTTGGCTGAAAATTGTTGTCTATATGTCTAAATTGGCATTTCATAAAAGTAAAGTGTAAAAACTTGTAATATTTATTTTGTAGATTGTACGTAACTATAGTCAAAAACTGAATATATGGCAAATTTGCCTTTGTTTAATTGAAATATAGCTTAAGGCGCTTAAAAACCGCCACTTTCTTCAATGTGTTTTTTTATAGCAAAATTGGCGATTTATGGGGTAATTTTTTGACTCACACTTCAAGAAAATGCTGCTGGCATTTGTTGTCATGCATCTTTTTTGTAAACTCTTGCAAGTTTACTAGCATGTTTCTCTTTTTTTTAGACTTTTGATATAACCGATGGAGCAACAATGTAGGTCTTGGAAAAGCTATGGTAACAGCAGCAGAGCAACAGCGATAACCAGTGGCGCCTGCGCAAGCAGGACGCCGTTGGTGGCGGTGATGCAGCAGACTCGCGGCGTGGGGTTTGTTGAGTATGCTTTAAAAAATTGTAGTGTTGATTTATTGGTAATGTTAAGTTTGGCGATGTTATTTGTAATGATTTTTGGTCCTTGATTATAATTTCTCAAATTTCAAAAGTGCTTCACGCATACTGCTATTATTTACACTTTCTCTGGACCTGCAAGCAGTTTTCTATGTGTACTTTTGAAAGAATTCCAAGACCTGCAACAGCTATTTCAGCATGCATTTTTTCTATTTTGGAACATATTTTTCTAACAAATTTAAGACTTTGTGTCATGTCACATAAATGCAGGAACACACAGCAATTAATAAGAAACCAAACGTTGTTTGGTTTTAATTACTCAAATTTATCTACACTTGGTGCCTGATTTTTGCAGAAACTGTATTGATTTTGGCACATTAAATTGTCTAAAATTTTCTAGTTATTTGAGAATACATTGTGTTAAAGGGATTTTATATAAAAGAACACAATGTAAAACGTCAATGAAAAGCTATTTGTGCACGTAAAGGGCAGAATTTTGGACCTGAAAATCCTAAATCCGCCAGTGTGAAATCACAATTCTTTTTGTTCTTGTGAAGGATCATTCTCAGCTGCTTTTACAATTTTGATTCCGAAAAGTATATTATTCTTACAAAAGCTTCTGCGGTTATTCAGTGCTTTGATGTGATGCTAAAAACCTATGTAACTTCATTTTGTTTTGTGTGATGGACATTTATTCTATGACTATGAATTTATTTTAATTCATGAATTATTGCAAATTCTAGAATGAGGATTATAGAGAAACGAATTTCTGTTTCAAGTTTAAGACAGTATATGGCGCAAAGCTGCCAAAATTCCACACTTTTGAGCAACTAGATAGCTATAAACGCCTTTCAATCAAGGCAAATTTTCATGAATGTTTAAAATTTTTATTCTGCTCCATGTGATGAGCATGTATTACTCGATTATGAATTTTTTTCTTATTCAATTAGGATTCAATGAAGAAATGATTTTTGTTTCAAGTTCAAAACAGTATATTACTGTTAATTACTTATCTCAAGATATGCACAGCATGAGGACTCGGCGGAGGGGATAGAATGTCATTTTTGGTGCCAAATATAGTGGGCTCAAATCAAAAGCATCATTTTTCAATGTGTATTACAATATCTATACTTTTTTGAAGTATAAAAACATTAGAACTTTGGAAAAAAGCAAAAAGTCAATCAAATTGAATAAACTAAGCAAAGATGAGTATATGGCGCAAAGCACCGAAAATGTCACACTTTTGAGCAATTAGATGACTAAAAACGCTTAATTTGGCACATTCCCTTTGATTTGTTTTAGATAGTTTTTGGCAACTATCAAAAAATTCCAAATTCTGAGGTTGGTGAATAATCTGCGCACTAAATTCAATATAATTCAGCGTAGAAGAACTATTTATATTTTGCAATGTGCTGTTTGAAATAAAATGTATGCAATGATAGGGAAGACAGGACGCGGCGGACCAACGACCAATGGCAGTGGTGGAGCGACAACTGATGGCGGCAGCGGTGGTGGAGCGACACGGCGAGCTGGCAGTAGGAAGGTGTGGCGTCCACGCACTGACAATCGGAGGAGTGATGGCAAGCGGCAGTGGCGGTGGCAGTTCTGCGAGTGGAGCGGGTACTCTTTTTCATTTTCATGATAAATAAACTGACATTTTCTTTTTACGTAGAAATTTGGAGCCAAGCGATTAGCATTTGATTCAGAAATTTTTCAAATGTCAGCATGCATAATACACTTTACTATGCAAAAGTAGTTATATTTCAGTTTTTTATCCTCTCTAAAATACATACATTGAAGGTCTTTGAGGCAAGTATAATTTTGCAGGCAAGCTTTGCGGGTTTTATTTGATATTTTGAAAAAATTTAAACTACTCTAAATTAAACATTCCATTTAGCAATATTAATTGTATAGGAGTGTACCTTTGAAGAGCTTCAGCCAATATGCGCTTCCTTCTAATATTAAAAATCTACAATTTGTATTTTCCGCTCTTGAAAATTATTGTTTGCAATACATTAGCAGACAGATGAAATTGAAAGCTTCACAGGCGCGGCAGCAGGATCTGGCAACGGCGGCAGTGGTGGAGCTACGTCAGCATCAGGCGGTAGCTGTGAAGCAGGTGGACAACGCAGTGGCAGCAGTGAAGAGGGAGCTGGCATTGCAGCCATGCCCGCGTTTTGTGGTCATCGGAGACTCTTGTGCGGGGCTTGGAAGTGTCCGATGTGGTCGTATTCTGTCTGCCTGGAGGCAAGTTCAGCGTCTGTCCCACGTGGGTCAGGTGGCAGCGATGCTTCCTTCTGCCACTCTTCTGATCCATTTGGACGGCTGTGACTTGTCAACCCGTGACGGAGAATACGCTGGAAGCCCGAACACTTGCCAGCTTGCAAACAACTTGGTTGATATGGCCACCCGAATCTGTACATGGTATGGCATTTGGGTGGTCATATCGGTCATGTTGCCTACGCAGGCTTCCGCCTCTGTAGCAAGTTGGGTACTAAGATGGCCAAGTTTAGACAGTATGTTACTTTGTTATGTGTCAGTGCTACATTGTATAAAAGTTCAATAACAGTTTAAAATGTATTCCTCAAATTATGCTTAACATTTACATTTAAAGTAATTCATTGATCTGAAACATTTTTGTATTATCTACATTAAAATTTCCATAGACATGAGCTGCACAAAAATGTTGCATTGTATCATTATTACTAAGTATAATTAACATTTGGTGAGTTGTGGGCCAAAGTGTGAGGAGTGGCGAACCTGGGAATCAGCGTGTTGGATGTCCATGGCAAGTTCCGGTAGCACCTGCGCACCGGTGGCATGTACGATATCAGATGGAGTGCACTTGGCGCCTGCTGGCTACTTAAGTTTGCAGCAGAAGATGGACCATGCCTTGGTGGCGGCTGTTGCTCCATAAGGGTTGTATTATGCATAAATAAACATAATAAAAAAATCAAAAAAACAATAAATAAACAAAATAAACAAAAATATTTTTTTTACCTTTTCAATTTAATGAGTAGAGCTCTTACTCTTGATGCTGTGTAATTGGCTTAATTTCTTGAGTGAGTTGGTTACCACTTTCGAATAGAAACAAACAAATTCAAAGAATGTACATTTTTCAAACTTTCAAAATAGCATAGTGAACTAATTATAAATTTCTTTACACAGCATTGCTTGTAATATTTATGATTCAGCTATATTTTCTATGTGATCATCAAATATATGTGATTTTTATCAGTGACTATCATTTTAATTTAAATTTGATTTGTTCATACATTTCATTAGCATCCTGATATGATTCTATCGTATGATAATCATTCATATTTTAATGTATTTCAGTACAAATTTTGTGATTTGCTAAAATTGTATATTATCTAATATCAGTATTATGATTATATGACTGTTATTATTACTATTAACATTATGTACTATCAAAAAGAGTAGAGCTTTGCTGTAATGCTGCGTGAAATGATTTTGTATTAATCATTATCAATTTCTTATGAAAGTTGCTCATTCAGCATCATTATTAATAAGGCTACTAAGGAATGAAGTTTGAGATGTCAATACTTATTTTTTGAATAAATTTCTCACTAAATGTCTATGTTTTATGCAGCATTCATTGTATTATTTGTCGTATATAAATTAGGATTAATTCTGCTGTTTTAACTGTATAAATTGTCATTTTTTTCTAATTTTAAAGTAATATTAATTAATCTGTGTTGTTAACTGTAATTATTATATCAGCACTTTTGTCGCTCAAGTTCTATTGACCTATTGATTATTTTTCAGGTTTGCTGCATTTTTTAGAGACAATTCTGTAGCATCATGTGACAGTTTTGTTTCTGTGATGACGCTCGGTAGCTGACCGGTTTCGTTTCGGGATGACGCCAACTAGTTGACCGTGGCGTGCAATTGGCTGATTGATGCAAGTACATAGCCTCTCATCAGCAAGGCAACCTCACCTACACGTGGTGCTCACTGTATGAATAATTGACTAGGCTCTGCCAATTGAATCAACATGATGACAAGCTGTCATCAGGTATCATTATGGGTTCCACATACCTTATTAATATTTTTTCCGTTTTTAAAGTAATGTTGTATAATCTGTAATAATAATAATATAAGTTTTTAAAATAGTTTGTAATAATTATCTACATTTTCAAAATTAAATGTTCTGAGAAATTTATTGATATCCCGGAAAATTCATTGTAACACTTAGCAAAAACTGTTTTTTCACGTCTTCCAACATACATGATCTGCTTACTTCATATTTTCATCTTACCTTTAGGAATGTTTTTTGGTCAATGAAGAGCCTTCCCGCCCATCACATTCATAAGGCTTTCTTTACTTGTATTTATTGACTTGCAAAGCTACCTAAACATTGTTATGTACACACTGTTTGTAGGTTAAACCTTATTATGTCACTTGATTCTGCTATCACATTGCCAATTGCTTCTTAACCACTTCGGATTATGGTATGTGTGACTTATTATTCTTTTCATTGTGCAAGACTTTTTATGCAATTTTCCTTTTCAGCTATCTTTAATCTTTAAATCTAACATTTGCCTTGCTATCTTTGACTCCCTAACCTTATTTTGCAGGCATTAATCATTCATACGCTTCATATCCTGTTTCATTGTTATTATGCCGCTCTTCAATCATGCAACCAGGATCTGCCATTGTACTAGCAGGTTAATTTCCAATACTTCCTTCAACATTTGTTAATTTTTTTCTTTCTTTTGGGCACATGATTATTTCATTACTTTTAGGAGTATTTAATTGTACCATTCATTCATAAGATAGTGGATTTTGTTGTTTGTTTAAAGTGTGTGCTGTAGTCTTGCTTTGATATTCATCTATTCAAGTTGGAATATTAGTACAAAATGAACAGTGTCCGCTAAATTCATAAATTCTCGTTGTTTTTGTGCTTTTATATCCATCTGTTCAAGCAGGAAATTTAGTACAAAATGAACAGCATCCGCTAAATTTGTAACTTCTCATTTTTTGTGCTTTGATATCCATCTCGTTCAAGTAGGAAATTCAGTACAAAATGAACAGCGTCCGCTAAATTCATAAATTCTCATTATTTTTGTGCTTTTATGTTCATCTGATCAAGTAGGAATTTTAGTACGCAATGAACAGTGTCTGCTAAATTCGTAAATTCTCATTTTTGTGCTTTTATATCCATCTGTTCAATTAGGAAATTTAATACAAAATGAACAGCATCCGCTAAATTTATAAATTCCCATTTTTTTGCTTTTATATCCATCTCTTCAAGTAGGAAATTTAGTACAAAATGAACAGTGTTTGCTAAATTCGTAAATTCTCATTTTTTGTGCTTTTATATCCATCTGCTTCAGTAGGAAATTTAGTACAAAATGAACCATGTCCACTAAATTCATAAATTCTCATTTTTTGTGTTTTTAAATCCATCTGTTAAAGTAGGAAATTTAGTACAAAATGAACAGCATCCGCTAAATTCACTGAATTCTCATTATTTTTGTGCTTTTATATCCATCTGTTCAAGTAGGAAATTTAGTAAGCAATGAACAGCATCCGCTAAATTTGTAAATTTCTCGTTTTTTGTGCTTTTATATCCATCTGTTCAAGCATACATGGGCAGCAAGAAAATTCTAGGGGGTGCAAGATTTTTCGAAGGTCAAAAAATGGCCTGAAAAATGGTGGTATGGCAATAAAAACACAATTTTTTGACATTTCTCTTCAAGCACTATCCATTGGCATAAAAAAATTGTGAAAACAAAGAAGAAAATTTTCAAAAAATGAATTCTGGGAGGAGTATTTCTGATTTCTGGGAGGGTGTATTTTGGTTTTTTTTGGGGGGGGATGCATACCCTCCCCCAACCCCTATGCCCAGGTGTGCTAGGAAATTTAGTACAAAATGAACAGCATCCACTAAATTCATAAATTCTCATTATTTTTGTGCTTTATATCCATCTGTTTAAGTAGGAAATTTAGTACAAAATGAACAGCGTCCGCTAAATTCATAAATTCTCATTATTTTTGTGCTTTTATATCAATCTGTTAAAGTAGGAAATTTAGTATGAAATTGAACAGCTTCCGCTAAATTCGTAAATTTTCATTTTTTGTGCTTTTCTATCCATCTGTTCAAGTAGAAACTTTAGTACAGAATGAACAGCATCAGCTAAATTTGTAAATTTGTAAATTCTCATTTTTTGTGCTTTTATATCCATCTGCTTAAGTAGGAAATTTAGTACAAAATGAACCATGTCCACTAAATTCATAAATTCATAAATTATTATAAGTTGGTTTCTTATTCTTTGTTTTTGTATTTATGATTTTGCAGAAATCAGGCAGTGTTAAATAATTTCTTTTTAAGTTTATATATTTAAATTTTTGTGCTTTTATATTCATCTATTAAAGTCCACTAAATTCATAAATTCTCATTTTCTGTACTTTTATATCTGTCTGTTCAAGTTGGAAGATGAGTACAAAATGAACAGCGTCCGCTAAATTCATAAATTTTTATTTTTTTCTGTGCTTTAATATCCATCTGCATATTTTCATATTTTTCCATATTCTCTCACACATTTAACCTCATATGTGCTAACTTTTTTCTGATATTTCTTTCTGCTCTCATTTCTTGAATTCTTAAAATTCCAGCTTTGCTCTTACTGTTCTCTGTATTAGCCTTTGTTGTTGTTAGCTCTGTAGTAGCTTTAGGAGCCTCGCTGTTTCCCTATGCACATGTGTATATGCATGTATTACTTTGAATCGTGGCATTAGGTACTTCACTTTTCCAATATTTAGCCCCATCTCACTTATGACTGTTGTTTCTTTATGAGCATATTTGTTGTAATTGTTATTTACTTTCATTTTAATTACATTGTGTTTTCTAGATGAGGCTGCTCCTTCATGTGACAGACTCATCTCCAGGGTGACGCTTCCTAGCCAATTGGTTTTGTTTCCAGGATGACGCTGACTAGCTGATTGGTTTTGATTCTGGGATGACACTATCTAGCTGACCGGGGCATGCAAATGGCAGATTGATGCAATAACATAGCCTCTCATCAGCAAATGGCAACATGATCCTTTGCGTGGAGCACACTGTTGTATGTTACAAACAGGCTCTGCCAACTGCTACATGAGCAGGATTATAATTCCTGCATCAATTACCATTCAGAAATTGGAGATCGGGTATTCTAAATGCAGGTGTTTGTTTATTGATGTTTTTTGATCAATTATTATAAGTTGGTTTCTTATTCTTTGTTTTTGTATTTATGATTTTGCAGAATCAGGCAGTGTTCAATAATTTCTTTTTAAGTTTATATATTTAAATTTAATTTTTAAATAATACTAACCTAATATGTTGTCAAATAAAATACAACTTCATAGCACATAATGTAAACAAATAAATTTGAATTTTCATAATATTTCATGTACTTTAAGGATGCTGTAGTTTTGAAGTTCGAAGCGTTTTGCAGTGGTATTCCCTCATTATCAGTTCAAACCAGCAGAAATGTAAGTGGCCTGTGCATTTCATTTTGAAGATTATTATATGTTTTCATATTCTTCAGTTGCTAAATGTCTATTGAACCATGCTCATAGTTTTAGAATATGTCAGTATCAATGTTTAAATTGGTTTTGGGTTGTTGTTATTGGTCAATAGAATCAAAGATGCAGTGTAAAGTAAATTTAAAACTTATTATTGGTTTGCATTGTATCTACTGTATTACTTAAATCTGTTCATAATAGCTTATTGACTGGTCCATATCCAGGGTTCAATTGAGAGGGGGCAGAATCAGTATAAGTTGGTCTATATCTCAGAAAACTTGCAAAAGCCGCATTACTCAATATCTTTTGACAAGCCCTATTATCCATTTTGATTGTAAGCTTCAAAATGTATCTGTCAAACAATTTTGTTTTATCTAAATGCACTTAAAAAGTTACATTTTTGGGCCCTCTTTGGGACAAAATGAAGAAAAATATTTTGCATTTTGTTCAAAATGCTAAAAATTTGAAGATTTTACTACAATGGCATGGAATTTACCATGTATTATTACATTATCTTGCCTTACATGACTTTATTTCCGGCCAAGGGGATTACGTTCTCATTAAATACAGCCCTGTTTAAATATTCACCATCTGCTATTTGTGCTTTATTTGTTCAAATCTTTCTGTATTGCTAATTTGATTATGAAAAATAAAATTGTTTGCAGAATCCTCACTGTCACTTTTGACAACAATAAGATGTTGAACAAAGTTGATTTGCCTTACAAAGAGTAAATTTTACTTACTTATTTAATAGATGTAAATTATTGACTCTGATGTGAAGTTATGTAAACCTGGCTACATAAATGGTACAATAAATATATTATTTTTTAATATGTATTGCTGCAATTTTGATGTTTTGACCAGGTGAAATTAATTTCAGACGAAATCCATTGACTCACCAAAATTTGTTGAGCCTCTTATTGGTGTGAAGAGCATGCTGCAGCAAGTAATGTTATATCTTTTAATTATACATGTAATTTACTGAATCAATCCATTTTACATATTTTTCATTTGTTTTGGTTAAGCTTATAAATAAGATTTACTGAATCTTAAAGTTATGTTTTACTCTACTGTAATTAAATAGTTAAAACTATATAGCACTTACTTTCCTGTTACTTTTTTCTGCCCTTTCAAGTGAAAAAACATAGAAATTACAAATATTTTAGTATATGTTATTTTGTCGTTAATGTTTCAATATGTCTCTGTTTTCAAAAACATTGTCAAATGCATGGCAAGCTTAGGGATTGTCCACACACTGTCAAAAGTTCTAAGCCAAAAAACTTATTTTTTAAGAGAATAAGTAAAATGCATTTCATATGGCCTCGCGAGCCAAATTTTTTCTATTTTGGAAATATTCTTGAACATTAAGCTGCAAAAAAGTTAGGATGAAATTGTCATAATTCTTATGAGAATTCAAATTTGAAATTATTTCCACTCTTTGTTGGCATTGATGTACATAGGTTACATAGGTAGTTAGCAACATATGTGGGCAACGTCAAAAATTTGGGGAAGGGTGCACGATTTTTCAAAGGTCAAAAAATGGCCTCATAAATAGTTATATGGCAAACAAACATAATTTTCCAACATTTCTCATTGAACACTATCCACTGACATCAAAAAATTGCAATAAAACAAATAATTCACCAAATTGAATTTGGAGGGGGGTATTTTGCTTTTTTGGGGACGCATACTCCCCTTGCCCAGATGTGATTACCAATACTTGCTTTTACTGTATCAGTGGCTTTAGGGGCATAGTATTTAGTAGTCTATAATTGGTGATGCCATAGTTCATGTTAGGTTCTGCCCGGGCACAAAATAAAAGTGTTGTGTTGTCATTCAAATCTGCTCAATTCAATTCTTGCAAAACAAATTTACGTTTTACAGATGGCTATAAAAATTTGCAAAAGTTGCGCTTTTTTGGCCATGGCTAATTTAGTTCCACTTATCTACATTATTTTACCTTTCAAAAGATATCTTGGTCTTATGTGAAGCGGCCTGCCCACTATGGTGGGCAGAACCAAAATTCTGGTGGGGGGGGGGTCAAAAAATTTTCAAAGGTCAAAAAATGGTCTTAAAAGTGGTCGTATGGCAAAAACCACCATTTTTTGACGTTTCTCATTGAGCACTATCGCACTATCCAATAACATCCAAAGATCGATAGGAAAAATTTCAAAATTTGAATGCTGGGGTGGGTATCTTAACTTCTGAGGGCTGCATAACCCCCCCCCCCGTTGCGCTATGTGTGCTGCCCACCCTGCTCCCACATACGTTCAACAGTATATGTGTAGGTAGACACCTATCAACATAATAGTCTCATGTATCATTGGGCTCACACAAATTGTTGTACTCCAGTTACTCTATCAGCCTAGATCAATACTTTTAAAAACATGTGCTCCTGATTCAGCGCCATTACTGTATGGTAATTGCTGTTTGCATCTTATCCAATTTGCTCATTTTGTTCAAATGTCCAAGTTTTTGTTTAACAAAAATTTTGGCGCATTGCATCATACAAAATCAGTATCAATTTTCAGAGACTGCAAAAATGAGCTGAACTTGACAAGGTCGGTGATTTAAAGATGGCGTATCCTCACTAATGTGCTAAATTTAGTTGTAAAGAAGAGACCTTATTTGCTCTTTACACATTCACTTACGCAGTCAAAGACATCTCGGTAGTTTACACCACAGTTTATCATTGTGCTGTATGGTTTTATAGTCTGTTTCACATACCTTTGTGCATAAATTCTAATAATTTTTATCAGCAGTGAGGTGAGGATTACGATAATTATATATTAGATCAATGCTATATTTGCAATATGTCAGCTCATTGCCGGAGATGGTTTTAAAATTTATGACCAAAGTTGAGTTAAACTGACTATAAATTTTTGTTGTCAAACGGGCTTTAGTAGCGTTATATGATCCACATGTAATATAATAAGGCAAACACATGAAAATGTTTTTGCGTGTAAATTAACACCTTTTTGTTTTTATTTAGTGATCTATGGATGAAAGTTAATCTTATTTTACAGCCCATTTCTACTCAGCTGTTTGTTGAATCCATGTGATGCTGAAACTGACAAACAGTCAATTTAATGATAATTTTGCATCAGTTTATTTAAAGTGTTCACGTTTTATTTGTTGTCATACTTTTGGTTATGCTAAAGGCGAATGAATAGCGGGTTTGGATGGGATCACACGTGGACGTGGGTAGTATACACCCCCAGAAGGTCGAATACCCAACAGAGATCAAAATATCCTCCCCCATAAGTTAATTTTTAATTTTTTTGTTTACTAAATGATAAACAATGAAAATGGTGCTTTTTCTACTTTTGAGACAAGTTTATATCTGTTTGACTCAATTTCATTTCTGCTTTTCACATATTCAATTTTGATTTAGTGTCACGTCCCCCATACATGCCAGGTACCAAGTAGGTACATATAGGTGTATGACTTATGGGGCTTGTTGGGTATTAACACTTTTTTCCATTCAGAGGCATGGAGACAACTGTTAAATTCGGAATACTTTGTGCACCCCTACTCCTCCTAAGGTAATTCAGGCGCGTTTTTTAGGGGGTATTGACTGAATCATGAACCATCCCTCCGCTAAATGTTTATTCCCACACCGGAATTATTGATTTGATTGGTTTGACTCTATTTTCGGCTTTAAAAATTATTTTAGCCTGACCACTTCCCTAACTAGGTACTACCTATATGAGTCAACACCATTCAAACTTTATTCGAACAAAGATAAGTAGGTCAAACTCTAAGTAAACCACTTATTCTGTTCACTACTTAGTGTAAGAAGGTCTGACGTAATCAGCTGATCTGGTATAGTAGTTGGCTTGACTTTTCCATTTTGATTGTAATTGTTCTCTTTGCTTCAAAGTTGATTCATCTAAAAGTACAGATGATTGTTATTAGACAAGTAAGATGCACCTTTAGAATATAAAGGTCTAACGATTTAAGTAATCCATTTTGGAATTTGATAAGAAATTAAAACAATACCACTAGGCATATTGAGGAGGCGTTGTAGATTTTTATCCTAAATTCCTTAAAGGTGCCTGGAATCAGTTAGAAAGCACGGCACCGCCGTGCTTTCTAAATTTTTGAGTTTCATGTGTTCTAGCTAAGAACTGAATGGACTGATAAATACATTGTGCCTGTCTTTCAACATACAAGTAATCTGATGTCCTATGTACATCATAAGTGATCATTTCCGTAAGTAAACTATAATCTAGGTACCATAGTAGGTAAGAGTGGCTTTGATCAGCATCAGAATTTTATACATTATTGGCTTTGGTGTTAGGCTTTGCAACGTAAGTATATTTAGGGGACTGAGAACATCTATAGGTGGGTAATCTGTCCTTTTCCAGTCTTTAATGTACCAGGTGCCTAATTAGATGTCTTTGGAATATGATCAAGGGTTATATAGTAGTTTAAGACCCAAAAGACAATTAGACGCCAAGTGCCTACTCTTTTATGTGATACTATTTTCAATTAATTCCTGAATACATTACCAGTAAACCATGTTCTATAACATACACTGATTGATTTGCTACTTCATGGATTGGGTCTCCTTATTTTCTCTATAACATTCTCAATTCTTGACCAATTTTCATAATTTTTTTTGTTTTGTAGCCTGCAACCTTAGCTTGTGAGCAAAGCGAACAAACCAGACTGCGTGCAGCGCATAGTCTGTTACATAATTACAAAAAAATAAAGTATGTAAATACTTGTACACGCCTCAAGTAAGTACTTAGAGCTGACTGAGCTCCTACTGAAAGAACGTTAAAACACAGATTTAATGGGTAAATAAAAAACTAGACAAAAGCACAACAAGAATAATATATTTTTAAATTCATGTAATTGTAATAAACCATTAAATTATATTTTCCAATATTCCAATTATAAAACTTGGCGACCATTATTATCATACATGTATATAACAGGAGGGATGAGGGATCCCCAACCCAAAGTCGAACATCACCCTATCCCTCAAAGCCAGAAAATTTTTGACCACAACCCGATTTTGAAGAAAAATTGAGTTTTCTGGCCGTTTCTAGGCCATTTTTGGCCAAAAACTGGAGGTCACTCAACCCCCTTCCTTTAAATAGGCCGGGACCCCCAGACTTTGAACTGTTACATGTATGATTATTATACGTAACATGCACAGGCATTTGGCAGCACCACTTTTCTTGTACAAAAACTTAGATTCTTCAGTATAATGGAAAACCGGCCAAAAACCACATATACTTTGGGTATAAATATGTACAAGAATTGCTAAAGAAAACTTTGCACAAGCCTCAAAATCTTTGTACATGCAAAAAAGTGATACAGCAGTACATGTAAAGAAGTGATACAGCACCAAAATTTTAGGGACCGAAAAAATTTTGAAATCAAAAGTCTGCAAAAAGTCGATGATAGGGACAGAAAAAACACAATTTCTGCTGCTTCTAATAGAGATATGCATTACATTAGAAATTACCAAAAAATTGAAGTCAAAATTGTATGTTCCTAATCTAATCACTGTTTTTTTTTGTTTCTGTACGGGATTAAGAGTTTGAGGATTGTACACATACGTGCACAGCATGACAATTCTAGGTGGAGTCCAAATTACAAATTGCTTTTTTGGGCCCCCAAAGTGGTGGGTATGCGTCAAAAACATTGTTTTTTGGCGTTTCTGACAAGCTCTTTCTATAGCATAAAAACGTGGAAAAATTTCAAAAAAGTCGGAACAAATTTAACAAAATAGAGTCAAAAGAAGAATATCACGGCGCGAAGCGCCAAAAATTGTGCTTATTCAAGCAAATAAATAGCTAAAAATGCTTAGAAAAGTATTTTCCTACAAATTCTAAGAAAATTTCTCAAAAGCGCAAAAAAATTTTGCCAATTCTGGAGGGGGAGAGGGTTAAAAATTTTAGCAAGGGGTGAAAATTTTTTCTGGGAGGGGCTGAAACACCCCCAAGGTCATGTACGTCTTACAAAGATTTTTAAAGTGGTCTTTGTACATCTAAGTATACAAAGTATAGGCAATTTTTAGCCGATTTTTGATTGTACAAAGAGTTATTAGAACAAAATAAGAAAAAAGTGTTTCTAATCATATCAAAACATACTAAAGAAATACAGTAAGCATAAATTAATTTTAAAAATGTCAAAGTTACTCGTCTTTCAAATGAAAGAATAGTTGTTAAATTTGATCATGGTAATTCTGAGCATACATACAGTGGTCAAAATTCTAGGAGCACTGCAAATACACTTCAAATTATAGTGATACGCATTCTTTGGAGCTGCTTTTATGATTCCAACAACATGTTTTGGACTGAAAATGGCCTGAGGCGGAGTATAACACCTTTCAAAGTCCTGGTAGAGAATACACCCCATACCCCTCAGTGTGCATGCGTCATCCTGAGTAATGATAAAAAATGCTAGACCCAGTAAAATGAGACAAACCAAATTTCCTTAAGGGGGTCACATGTTTAATTTTTATGGCTAATTATGGCGCTAATAACTAATAATAATAAAATAATAATAATAATAATAAATACTAAAATAATTTTTGAAAAATAATTTAAAAAATATTAAAATGAAAATAAAATAACCAATAAAAACGCTTTATTTGTTGTATTTTACTATTCTAAATATCATGAATGAATTTTCACGACAACAAATGATAATAAGAACAATGGGATGACTTATACTATGAAATATACACAAAATAATAAACAAAAGAGGTCTTGATGAAAGAATGGATAGAGTACCACTGCAACTATACTTCAAATTATACTGATGCACATTGTTTGGAGCTGTTTTCATGATTCCAACAACAGGTTTTGGACCAAAAATGGCCAGAGGCGGGGTATGACACCTTTCAATGTCCTGGTAGAGGATACACCCCATACCCCTTGGTGTGCATGCATCATCCTGAGTAATGATAAAAAATGCTAGACCCAGTAAAATGAGATAAAAACGATCATTTTCAATAGTTCACACTCACTTCGCACAACAAATATTTGTTTTCAAGAAAAATACTTTGCACTATTAAAGTCAATGTCAAAAACCACATAATATATCTTGGATACAGTGGAGGTTAATCCCTGACTTATCCAACCTCAATTCGAGTCTTACAGAAATAAACTTCTAAATAGTACCTATGCATTGTT
The DNA here is from genome assembly GCA_036768485.1 of Mermis nigrescens. Classification (NCBI taxonomy): domain Eukaryota; kingdom Metazoa; phylum Nematoda; class Enoplea; order Mermithida; family Mermithidae; genus Mermis; species Mermis nigrescens. The sequence goes on along the minus strand of JAVLUZ010000257.1, from coordinate 138,801 downwards.
TTGTTTTATACAAGTATAATACATATTATTATGTCTTTGTTTTACTTTAGCCTGAAAGCCATTGCAATCACAAACCAATGGTCTATTATAACACATGTAGCCTAGGAGGTGGATGGGAGCATGGCCCAACCATAGTTGGCTGTCCCTCCATCAGAAAATCTTTGACCCCCCCAATTTTAAGGAAAAATTCTATTTTCAGATAATTTATCAGGTGTCCTTTAACCGCCTTTTACCAAAAATTGAAGATCAATCCATCCTCTCTAAAAATAGCCGGGAATCCCTCCCAAAATCTCAAACCGTTAAATGTATGTATTACAGCAAGCCTCACTGTAAATAATGAATTCACTCAAAATCATTGAATATTTATTGAGATTCAAATAGTACATAGTACGCAGCAATGGGCAAGGAAAAATTGAGAATATGCAGAAAGAGATAAGAACGCATAATTATAAATAAAACAAACTGAGTGGATTTGGAAGCAGCATAAACTCAAAACAAAAGTAGTGCAAAGCTCATTTACACAGAATAGTAGGTTCAACGGGAAGGCATGAGAAAAGCTATCAACTTGAAGGAAACACAGGGTGCCTGCCAATTAGAAAACAATGTGAAGCTGCAATAAAAGGAAGTGTAAACTAGAAAAGAGAAAGTACCATAACTATATGATTGAAGAGTGGAAACCAATAGCAAACACTAGTGTAAAAATGTATATAATAAAACGCAGTGTGAACCAAAAACAAACAGCAGTGTAAACACATGATAGAAGGAAGTGTAAACTATTTTATTTCTGATTCCAAAATGCATATAATCATGTTGTTTGTGTAACTCAATCATAGTTGGCCATCAAATGTAATTTTGCAGTTTACAAAGGAAACAATATGTAGATACTACACAGTGCTATGGTTAATTCATTTGTAGTGTAAAAGTGCAAATGATTTTTGATGAAAATTTCCAAAACTGTATTTTGAAAGGATGGTGTTGTTAAAAGACTCAACAAAGTGTGATCGTATAGGTATGAACTATGAAACTTTAATTCCGCTTGTAATTTGTTCACAAACAGCCAAAAGCTGCTCAATTTTTGCTTGCCATAGCAGCCTTCCTTAGAGTTTTGCGCTTTGGCTTTTTTCCTTATACTCAGTCTTGATGTCTTCTTTGACATGTTGCCGAAACATGTCAGTGAATGACTATTTTGTCTTTATTATATAAGTCGCCATCTAAATTGGGAACCAATCAATATTTTGCTTAATTATAATGCATTAAATAAATGTTGCATCAAAGGATCAAATATCCTAACACACACCTAATAGAATGTAAGTATAATAATGCAGATTAAAAGTTAATCATAAACTCACAATTGTAAATACATTAAGCTGGTGCATGAGCAATTAAAAAAGATTGCTTTGAAATATTTATCATATGTTAGCTTAAAAAGATTTAGCCAGGACTAATCACTCATAGGCCTATAAACAAACCAGTTAAAAACTTACTCTTACATATTGGTGTAAGGTCTCAAAGAATAGCTCGAAGTTGTAGGTCAACATTATTCTATTTGTAGGTGAAAATCAGCTTAACAAGCTTTGTTAAAAGATGCAAATTGAAAAAGCCTAGTCTCCTGTTGTTGATATTTGTGATAGCAATTTAAATTTGTTCCACTGAATATGTTTTTTTAAATCAGGATAAAAGCTGCCTACCACAATAAAAGGAATAATGACCTCCCTAAAGAAATTATTTGTGTATGGAAATTGGATGCTAATACTTTTAGGTTAATTAAGTAAAGAGCCAAACCACTAGCAATTTTTAATGCCAAGTAATGCACCTAAAATTATAAAAAAGTGCAGTATCCATTTTTGCAAATTTGAATAGCATACAAAAGACAAGAATAACAATATTACTACTAAAACTAATGTGCACTGTAACAAAAATGTGTCTGAGAGTTTAACTGGTTCTTAGCTACTAAAAAATTAATTTACAGAAAGTTTTAGATGTGATAGGGATATCCAGGTTGAACACAAGGCAAGAGTTAAAAATTTCTCAAGGTGATTTAGAAGCAAAATTGCAAGTATTATTTTTTATATGGAATCGTGCATTAAGTTGTTGTCAGATGACTCAAATGGAATTACAGTTTTATGAGTTTCAAAAGGAGCAAAAGCATTTTTCAGAAATAAATTTTAGTTTTGAGGCAATTTATTAGGCTTAAATTAATATTTAAGGATACAAATCTTAGAATGATGATGATTGCATTTTCTATGATAAATGAATTATTCACCTTTATTTTTCTTGACTAGCGGTGCAGGAGAAGTCACACTTATTTTTTTGACTACTTACTAGATTTAGTAGCTCTATTCTATTGGGCATTAGGGTGACCACTCCTTAAAAAATTATCAAATTTACACATTTATCAATTAAGCACAACAATGTAAATACCCATGGGAATAGTAAAAAATAGCAAAGCATCACAATAATTATTCAAAGCAGTTGCATTATAAATAAAAAGCTCATGATCTAATCTTTCAAAGCAATTTTGGCCACAGCAATTGCAGCTCTCTGATCTTACCACTCTGTGAATTGCCTTGCTATTGGTACTATTTCTCACCTTCTCTTAGCATTTTACAGAGATATAAATTTTTCTCCAAAGTAGCCTAATTACAACTAAAATTCTTAAATTGTAGGTTAAATCTACAGAATCAAAATCAAAACCATCAAAAAGCAGGGCAATGGAGATGTTGGGTGCTGCTTTTAGCAATAGGCTATATTGTCACCCTATCACACATGGGCGTGGATTTAGGTATGCACCCCCCAGAACTTGAAATACCTCCCCCAGAAATCAAAATACCCCCAGAAGAATTTTTTTTGATTTTTAGCAATTTTTTGATGCCATTGGATAGTGCTTGATGAGAAACGTCGAAAAATGGTGTTTTTTTGCCATACAACCACTTTTAAGACCATTTTTTGACCTTTAAAAATTTTTTCACCCTCCAGAAATTTCTTCACCCCCCCAGAATTTTGGTGCTGCCACCTATGCACCCCATTAGGTTGATGCCTTAGCGCTGGATATGGCCCGCCATAAGGGTCATAGGTCTTGCAAATTTGGAAGCCTATATTTATAAAATTATTCCACATTGAAACCAAACTGTTTAGATAGCTGCCAAGATTAACTTTAGTTTGAGGCTTATTGGTCACATCTTTAAACTGCTAAATGAAAAATATAGTATTTTATAAGCACAAACATACCTTACAAAATGAAGCTAAATGTAGTTAAAATATTCTCTAGGTTTTGTCTAGAATCCCTCAAGATATGTAATTTAAAATGAATAATTAAGTGAGGTAGTAAAGCAAAAAGCGGCTCAGCTGCTTTTTAAAATTGTATAAGATACCTACAGTATTCAAAAACATGTGATGTGATGTTTGCAAAAAAATGTAATCAATGAAAAAGCCGAGTGAAAGCACATTAGCTTATTTTAGCTTTAAGAAAAATAATTTAAAAAGTTTTACACAGGAAATGTGGTGCAGATGTTTCATTAAGGGATGTAATGCTGATAAAAAATAATTAAGGAAATCTTTGCCTCTGATACAATTCTAAATAAATATTGCATTGCTTGTTTTAAGCTTACATTCAAGCTCCAGCAAGCAGATTTTCAATTGCATTTAGGAGCGTGTAAATTTGTGTAGTTGAATTTTTCTAATTTAGGATAAAGTGAACAGAAATGGCATCACTCTTGATTTTAATCAGGTCAAAGCTGTTACTAAATTTCCAACATCTACTTCAATGCTAAAGTTGAAAGTTTTCCAAATTAGCTGGCTATGATTGTCAATGTATATGCATTTATTCAATTATTGCAACTCCCTTATTCATTTTATTGGAATAGATATGTTTCTTAGGATTGATGAATGTCAAAATGCTTTTATTTTGTTGAAGAGACACTCATCACTGCTCCTGTTCTTATATACCCATATTTCTCAAAATCTTTTATTCTTCAAAAAGACACATCTGGATAAGGCATAGTGCTATTTTTGTTTGGGGAATGAATGAAAAAGAACGCTCCATAGCTCTATCTTGTGTTTGGGCCATAAAACAGTTTAGGTCTCATATTTTTCAAAAAAAATAATAATTGTAACACATCACTCTGTTTTGCAGTATATTCTGAAGAAAGCCAACTTGTCACCACATATAGTAAGATCTGGTTCAGCATTACATGAGTATGACTTTGAAATTAAATATAAGCCAAGGAACGCAATGCTCTAATGCTGACACTTTGCAAATAAACCTAATATAGTTGTAACGCCTTTCACAAAATTTTAAGCTTATGTGATAAGCAAACCAGAATAATTTTCATAGAAAAATGATAAAATATCCTAGCACCAAAGAGTTACCACAGGCAGAAAATGAAGCAAGGTGTTTTGCTTCACTTAGTTCTCAATACTATTGAATGTTGAAGTAGGTTTGCCTTGAAGCAAATAAATTGAAAAAGTGTTAGTGGTGTCTGAAAATTTGAAATTGGAAATTTTATTTGCTTTTTATGACCACTTAATCTCTGACCGTTTTGGTTTTAAGCATACATATGAGAAAATTGAGTAAAGATTCTTTTGGCTGAAAATTTATAATGACATCAAAGATTATTATTAAAAATTGTGGAGGCTTTTGACTGGGAAATCAACAAATATATTCACTAGCAGAATTGTGTCCAATTAATGACAATGGACCTTTTAATTAATTTGCTAACAGTATTTCAAGTCCTTTACTCCTCATCAAAATGGTAATAGATTTATAATCATTTTTACTGATTATTTAACAAAATCTGTTATATGGTTGCTATAATTGCTTAAACAGTTATTCACACTTTATTGCATGAAGTTGTTCTCAGGCATGGTGCTTCAAGCTTTTTATTATCTGACTGGTGTCTGATTATTTGTCTAACTTAATTAAGGAAATTTGTAGCTTGTGTGATACTTGTACAATCAACACAATTGCTTATCACCATCAAATGGATGGCTTAGTAGAGAAATTCAATAAAACATTTACTAATATTTTGTCAATGTATATGACCTAAAGTCAATCAGACTGAAATGTTTCTTGCTGTAGGCGATTTTAGCATATAATACATCTGTTCAAGAATTGACTAAATTTTAACCTCTTTCCTAGCTTCATGGGCAAAAACCTAAGTTGTAAGCCAAGTTTGCACTCAGTAAGCCCAAACATCTCTCTCTATACATGTCATTTTCAGTGTAACATGAATGATTTTGAAGAAAAAACATAAAATTCGAGAAAATTAAAAGGAACTGATCTGTTTAACATATTTCATCAAAAAGAGCATAAAATTTTATGTATGTCAATGTGCAAAAATTTGAACTGCATTAAATCAATCAAAGATCACAGGTTAGAAGGTGCAAAAATTGCATATTTTCCAATATGGCAGCCTGCATGGCAGCAATATTGATTTTTTCTTGGAACGTGTGTATGCCATGCAAGTAAATATTCACTGGAAAGCGCTTTTCAGTCACATTCCAAAATGCACTCAAGCATGAAATAATATAAAGTAGGTCAATAGATATAGCTTAAAACGTCATTTTTCCAATATGGCTGCCTCCATGTTGAAAATTTGTATTGAGCAAATCTAAAGAACGAGAAACTTCTGTTGAAAAAATTATTGTACAACAAAGCTTGTTTAAAGAGGTAACTATTTTGCTACTGTTGGGCATTCTACCTACAATGCGTGCATAAGGGTAGCAGTAGCAAATTTTCGTCATTTTCATGCTACAAAAGTGTAATATTATAACATTTTTGAAATTTTTTCACAAAATAGTTGCGCCCCAAGTTTTTCTATCAGAAAAACATTACTTTTTTAAAATTGCTTAGATGGATCTTGAGATTTGCTCAAAAAACCTAAAAGGTATGTATGAACCACTTATTTCAGGTGCCAACAGCTACATACACTTTTCTTATGCACTGCAAGTGGATTACTGTATTCTCAGTACTCAATTTGCATAAATTTGAAAGCTCTTTGAAAACTGATTAGAAAGTGCATTTAATTATCATATATGACTTCTTGGGTCAAGCACAGTAGACTATAAATAGCAAATTTTGCATGTTTTGGTGAAAATGACATGTATATAAAATTAATCTAAGTGATTATGCAACTGAAGTAGCAAGAATTTTGAGTGACTCTCAAAATATAGCACATGAAAATTTAAAAATTTTCAAGAAAAAACAAAAGCATCGATATGATAAAAAAGTAAAAAATATTTTACTTTTGATTGGTAGTTGAATTTATAAATTTTTGCCAGCTGCTAAATTAGGTGCAGACAAGCAAATTTTCGCATCCTTGGAAGAAGCCTTGAGAAATTATGCAAATTAAATTTCCCATTGTTTTGTTGTAAGAACCCACAGAAGATGCCCAGAATGGATGTTAACCAACTGAAGCTCCGACCAAAAAAATATTAAAATATTGACAATCTCATTCAAAATAGTGAAAAGGAAGAAATAACAATGGATAAGATCTAGCAGATTATCATCCACCCACTCACCCCAATTATTTATGTAGGTGCAAACAATTTTTTTACCCAAAAGATGTAAATATTCTATTGATTCCAGCCTAAGAGGAATTGCCCTCACCAAAAAGGAAATGGACAATGCTTCATGGAACCACAGGGTAGAAGTTCAGTCCATAAAACCAGTGTTGTTTTTGACTGTTATTTCACAAAAATAATTGTTGTGGTTAGCAAACAACTTATAGAATCAGAATTTCGTTTTGTATAAAAACAATCTGAAGCCAGATGATGCTTGTTTGATCATAGGCAGCTGCCCACACATTAAAGGCATTCTTGCTATGTTCACACTATGTTGAAATAGCTAATAATGAAGATGTAACTTTCACACTGAAACATACCTACACAACTTTTGAAGGCAAAGGAAATGGTCTATTTTGCGGTTATATTGGGTTGTTTTGGCCAGACTGCATACATAGTTTACAGTTTCAGTATCATAAATTTTGCATGAAATTCCCACTGTTTTGTGCAAAATTCTGGTAATCAAAATCATAAGAAAAGTCAGCTTTATTAACAATTTTTTACCTTGTCTAGAAAGCATGGATAGTTGCTTACTCTGTTTTAATGTTTTGGCAGATGACACAGTATTAATGAAAGTAGTATAAAAGTTGCAAATAGCACCTTTTTAAAGATGAAGTGCCCATCAATTTTTGTTCTATAGGGTATTTTTTTCTTTGCAGCCAATTTATGCAGCAATTTAGGGTAGAACTTGATTGCTTCCCTTCCTATAACAAGTTCAATGCTTGCTGCACTGACTTTTAACTTTTATTGAGACTTAAGGGAAATTATGATAAATTATATTGCTCAATAAAAATTAAAAAAGATAGCAATGTTTGCCTTTTGCTATCAATTACCCAGGCTCAGTATTACTATCACTTTTACTTAAGTTATGACTTAAATTGCTAAGCTGCAGCTTGGTTAAGTTGTAGCTTAAGTCAGTATTACAAATAAATTAAGCTCCTACTTAACTAAGATGGACCTTTAAGTTGGAGCTTGACCTATTTCTCAACTTTCACTGCGTTTAAGTGCCATAGATTCGGCTTCAAAGCCATAAGGTGCGGGCTCAATTTCTTGATTAATTAGGTACCTACATATTGCAAGACAAATTTTGAGGCAAATTTATGTATTCATTACACATAAAATTTATGTATCCATTACACGTACTGCAACCATTTTTGGCCAAATTAATTACGCCACATATTGTGAGGTAAATTGGCTTATGTGTGCAAGTACAATAAAAAATTGCAAAAACAAGATCTGGGAGTACTGTAAATATCGTCATGCACTTCCAATATCGGAAAAATGGAACAAATTTCTGGCAAAACAGCAGCGTTTTATATTTTGGCTAAAATTATGGAAGCTGAGGACATTTCTGAGAGGAAAAGGCGAGCTAATTGGACCTCAAAAGAAGTAGAATATTCAAAGGACTTAAGCCTTGAACAGCAATCAATTCTTGAGGCAGTTCACAAAGATCCTAATTGCAAAAAATGGGAAACACATGCTTGAGAAGAAATAAATAAAGATTTAAATGCAGCATATCAGAAGTACATGTGAAATTTGTTGCACCGGAAGAAGCACATTGCTCCTTCAAGTATTATTTAAATTGTTGCTCAATTAATTTGTTAAGTTAATAATGCTTTCATGGTTGAATCAATACCTTTGATGCAAATCAATATTGTTTAAAAAATCAAGAGGATTTGAGCAATCTCAAAAAATTCTCTTACTTCCTAATTGATTTTGTTGCAGATCTTCATGTGCCAACAACAATAAACGTGCAGCCATCTTTTGAAATTAACAGCGGAAGTCTGCCCCTACCCAGTCCTAATTATTTTGAGGTTAAGATGTAACTTAAGCTTTTACTCGATTTTTGTAATACCAATGCTAATTAAGCTGTTACTCAAGATAAAGCTTGAGTTGTAGACTTAAGCTCTGGCTTAAAAAATTAAGTTCCAGATGTTAGTAAGAACAATAAGTTGCAATTTAAGTTTTTATCTCGAACTTAAGTCCTAATTTTGACTTAAGTTGCCTTAGTAATACCGGCCCCTGGTGTGTGAATATGTATCAAAGCAATTGCACTCAAGCAATGAAATTAGGAAGTTGTTACCAGTTTGCATTGTTCATGTAAGCAGCCAAACAATTGCATCCAATAATGATAGCAATAAAGTTGCACCAATGATCACACAACAATTTTTTGATTTATTGCAACATTAGTCTCACTCCTCACTTTTGATATTGGAACCAAAAATGAGTGGACTGGACAAGTTGGTTTATTAGGCTTTGTGCAACCAGCTGATCAAAGTGGGCCAAAGGGTGCTTACAGCGCAATATCACCATATCCAAATCAGCATTGTCCATTGTTTTACAATTACATGCTGGCTCAAGATGTTTGCAAAGAAAATATACTGCCACAATTGCAGATGTTTCTTAACACCATGCAGCATGTTTTAAGGAAAAAGATTGGACAATTGCTGTATTTATATATTGGGATACTACAAGCATTTCATCGGGAATGTGATGAATAATTGCACAAAAGTCTCATGATGCCAGTAGATGAGATGAAGGGTAAAAAAGCAATTACTAAAATTTTTGCATTTGAGGGTCAAGCTGAATCCAGGCGAGATACGCGCGTATAAGCCAAAGGAGCATTTAATGCATTCTATTGCCATCCACCTCAACCATATCAATCGATTCATTGTTTAAGGCCATTTTTTAATTGAATTTATATTTTTATTATGTATTTGTGTGCTTATTGGCTTTTTCTACTCACACAATAGTAGTAGTAGTACTTGCTAGGAGCCTGGATCTCATTTTGTAGATGTTGTTTTAAAGATGCTATGCTCAAGCATACACAAAGTAGGCAAAGCTTGCACTCTGGCTTTCTACAGGTTGCATATAACATTGATATGCCAAAAGCTGGACATGGCCAGATCTAATATTGAGGATAGGCACACACTGGAAGGCTGGGCACAATGGTGTACTAAAAGAATAGCAAAAAACATTTGGCTAGCCAGGACTCGAACCTGAGCTTCCTGCTTACCGGCCAAGCGTGCTTCCAACTACACCATCTAGTCGTAATTCAAGAAACAAACTTTTAAGCCTGTGATACAAGCAAGTCAGGGAGAAAGCTCTACCAGCACTAAGCTCAACACAGTGTGCTGGATGAATAGCAAAAAACATTTGGCTAGCCAGGACTCAAACCTGGGCTTCCTAGTTTACTGGCCGAGTGTGCTTCCAACTACACCATCTAGCCGTAATTTGAGAAAAAAACTTTTAAGCCTGTGATACAAGGAACTCGGGGAGAAAGCTCCACCAGCACTAACCTCAACATAGTGTGCTGAATGAATAGCAAAAAACATTTGGCTAGCCAGGACTCAAACCTGGGCTTCCTGATTACCGGCCAAGCATGCTTCCAACTACACCATCTAGCTATAATTCGAAAAACAAGCTTTTAAGCCTGTGATACAAGGAAGTTTGGGAGAAAAGCTCCACCAGCACTAACCTCAACACAGTGTGCTGAATGAATAGCAAAAAACATTTGGCTAGCTCTAATGTTGAGCTTGGGGCATGCGCTTCAGCATAGGCTAAATTGGTATTCCAAAACCTGGACAAGTACAGGTTGGTGGAAGACAGGGGCGCAACCCAAAAGTTTTCTGAAAATACCAGTTTTCCAAAGTTTTTTTTGATTTTTTCTCACAGGAAAATAAAAAACGTAGAAATTTAAAAAATACTTGAGCAACTTAAGTTTTCAGGAATTATTTAAGAATATTCATCATTGCCCTCAAATGTTTTTTGACAGAGTGCAGATGAATGCTCAAACTCAAGACATATCAATGCTGCATAATATTGCTAGAATCTAGCATGAAAAATGAAATGAACTATCAGTTTTGCACATTCATCTGTGTATGTAGCTAAAAACAAGAAGACATAGCAAATATAATGTATATCCATAATGAATGTTGAAAATGCTTCACATATGAACCACTAGCTAATTTAGTTGGATACAAAAATACATGAGAAAAAAGCTAATTATTCTTACATATACATATAAATATAAAAATAGGAATTGAATGCTTTTTAATATTTTGCTGTAAACTCATAAAAAGCCATGCAAGAAGTCAAAACGTCTCTTTAGTACTACTTGTGCCCAAAAGAGCGCACAATTTGACTGAGTCTCACTGCAGACACTGCCAAACATCAAGTAATGAGCTTATGCATGATTTAAAATTACTTGATTCCTCATAAAAACAGAAGTTTAATTTTAAAATGTAGCTATTCTAATTCCTCCTGCATACACAAGAAGAGGATCATGCCTTTAAGAATTTATTTTTCATACATAGCCCACACTTTTTTGTGTCATTATGAGAGAAATTCATGTATTGTTCAGAGAACTTTGTCAAATATTGCGTACTCTGTTTTTTGTCTTCGTACTCTGTTTTTTGTCTCGTAATTATTAGCTTAGATTGTGAAAATTCCTCAGTTCCTCTGATTGTTTATGTCTCACAGTTTACATATGCTCACAGAAACTATTTAATTTTGCTAGTTTTTTTGCACATTTTGCAGTTTCCGGTCGATTTTAAGCACTTTTAATGTAAATCTTTTAATTTTTTGCGATAAATTCTCAACTCAAGTCATAAAATAAAGCTATTTTTTCCTATGTATGTGCATGTCATATTTAAGCTCATAAATTTATCAATAAATCAAATAATGTTCACTGTATATTAGGAATATGCTTTGAGCAGGTGTAGTTCTGACATCCCTCTCCTTAACTACTGAAAATTATATCAGTCTAGTCCAAAGATGACAAAAAATTTCCAAAGTCGACAAACAAATTTTCAAACTCAGCAAAATTTTTAGCTATGTCAAAACACCACATTTACTGCAGTTGTGAATTTAGATGAATGCTATGTGAAAAAAAGTCTATTGTGTATTTGTTTTATTTACTGTTTTTATATAAATTAAAGTTTTTTTACCTAAGGGTTGTTTAATTAATCATCTTTATGACTCTAAAAGATTGACTTGAATCTTGCACAAAAACAATTTCCAGCAAAATTGTTGTTTTGAGCAAAAAGGCCAGGCTTATAATGAAATTTTGGGCATTAGATCATTCTCTTTAGAATATGGTGGTTAATTTGTTTCCAAGATTTTACATCACAAATAAAATGTCAAGTTTATTGCATCCCACCAAAAAAGCTCAATGGAGATTTCAGCTGCAATCATTTGAAGAAGACAAATGACAGAAGAATAATTACCTGCAGATTTGATTTTTTCCTCTTTCTTGTTACAATTTATATTGTTCACTTTTCGACTGCAATGGTCCATAAAGATTTGATTCTTAATCTTGTTTATAGCTGTTTAAAAGGTCTAATATGGTCTTGCTAATCAGAATAAATGAAGATAACTTTCCTGTCTTATAGTAGAATATTTTGTATCAACCATAAAAAAGGTCAGAGCTGTTATAAATATAATATTATTTAGATATTGTGGGTGCTACTTGTGTCACACACTGGCATTGTACACTGTGTGCGCCTGTAGATGTACATACATGCAAGCATAGGTGGGCAGCACCAAAATTCTGGATGGGGGTGAGAAAATTTCTGGGGGTGAAAAAATTTTCAAAGGCCAAAAAATGATCTTAAAAGTGGTCGTATGACGAAAAAACACCATTTTTTGACGTTTCTCATCAAGCACTATCCAATGGCATCAAAAAATTGCTAAAAAAGCAAAAAAAATTTTTCTGGGGGGGGTATTTTGATTTCTGGAAGGGGTATTTCAACTTCTGGGGGGTGCACACCCCCAAACCCCCTTCCCCCCACACCCATGTGTGCATGCAAGCAGCTATTTGTGCGTATAGGTAACTTGCTCCTTTATGTGACGATGCCCAATGCTGTGTAATTTAGTGGGCAGGGCTAACAAAAAAACAATTACTTCAGAGAATTTTGGGCAACTCAACATATATATATATATATATATATATATATATATATATATATATATATATATATATATATATATATATATATATATATATATATATATATATATATATATATATACTAGATGAGCTGCCCGGCATTGCCCGGGCTGAACTTAGGCCTGATATATAGCTATGTGGAATTGATATGTAAAAAAATCCATAATTTTGATGTTTCTTGGAAAAATCCATAATTTTGATGTTTTTTTATTAATCCGTAATTTTGGTGTTATTTTAAAAAATCCGTAATTTTGATGTGATTTTAAACAATCCATAATTTTGATGTTTTTAAAAAAAATCCATAATTTTGATATTTTCTAAAAAAATCCATGTTTTTTAAAAAAAATCCATAATTTTGATGTTATTTTGAAAAATCCATAATTCTGATGTTTTTTAAAAAAATCCATAATTTTGATGTTTTTTAAAAAATTCATAATTTTGATGTTTCAAAAAAAATTTCCATAATGTTGGTGTTTCATCGCGCCCTATCTTATAGCGTTGAGTATGCTATAGCATTGGGTACTTTATACCGTGTCATATTTTATAGCATTAGGTATGTTATAGCATTAGGTATCTTATAGCATTGGGTATGCTATACCGTATCCTATCTTGTAGCATAGTTGAGCTGCCCGGCGTTGCCCGGGCTGAACTTAGGCCTGATAGCTATATGGAATTAATATGTCTCTTGTATTTTTTATTTTTCAAGACTTTTGATGTTCTTTGGGATATTTCTAAAAAAATTGTTGGTACAAACCATATTTTATTTTTTGAATTTTTTTAAAATGTCTTTTGTCAACCATTTTTTGATCAAATCCATATTTTTGACATTACAGAATGGTTTTGAAACTTGTTTAGCCATAATCATATTTTTGATGTTCTGGGGTTTTCTGGAAATTTTTTTAATAAAACCCATATTGTTGATGTTTTGTGATGTTTTGGAAAATTTTTTTTTGTCAAACTATATTTTTGATGTTTTAGGATGTTTTGGAAAATTTTTTTAATCAAACCCATATTTTTGATGTTTTGGGATGTTTTGGAAAATTTTTTTCGTCAAACCATATTTTTGATGTTTTAGGATGTTTTGAAAAATTTTTTGGTCAAACCATATTTTTGATGTTTTAAAAATTTTTTGTTTGTTGTAGCAAAGGGTGTCATATATCACATGATACGTTATAGCTGATGGTATCTCCTATCTTATATCACTGCATGTTATGGCACAGACAGGGTATCTATACCAAACCTATCTTATAGAATTGCCTATCTCGTAGCACAGGGTATCTTATATCCCATACTATCTTATAACATTGCCTACCTTGCAGCTCGGGGTATCTTATATCACTTCCTATCTTATAGCATTGCCTATCTTGTAGCACAGTATCTTTTATAACGTTCTATCTTATAGCATTGCCTATCTTGTAGCACGAGGTGTCTTATATCAGGTCCTATCTTATAGTATTGCCTATCCTGTAGCACAGAGTATCTTATATCACGTCCTATCTTATAGCATTGCTTATCTTGTTGCACATAGTATCTCATACCATGCCTATCTTATAAAATTGCCTATGTTATAGCATCATTTGGTTAAACCTGTATTTTGATGTTTCACAGTGCCGATTAATGCTATAACATATAACAATGTACATAGTGTCGCCAGGCATGCTCCTCTTGGCCGGGGTATCCCTATACAAACAGTATAAACTAATTTTTAAAAAAATAGCAAAAAATCGGCCATCTCCCGAAATCGTGGAGGCTTATAGCACAGGGGCCAAACCCTGCTCCCTCCCTGCCCAGGGCCAATGGGTGCGTTTGTCAAAATTTCAAGATCGCTACGGCTCCTTCCCCCATTGGACCAACCTCGGCCCAAAATATCAGCCCACCAAATTTCATTGGGCCGGAGCCAACCCGGCACAAACATACGAACATACAAACATACATACATACATACAAACAAACTTTCAAAAATATATAGTATATATATATATATATATATATATATATATATATATATATATATATATATATATATATATATATATATATATATATATATATATATATATATATATATATATATATATATATATATATATATATATATATATATATATATATATATATATATATATATATATATGACTCAACAAAAAATTTTCCAAAGTCAACAAAACATTTTTCAAACTTTTGCAAAATTTCTATTATGCTTAAGCACGTAACCTACTACATGTTCAAAACTTGTCAAAAACTTGCCAAACTCAACAAAAAAAAATTTCCAAACTTGACAAAAAATTTTCTTAAGTCTGCAAAATATTTATATTTTTACCAGTGGGTACCACACATTGGCGTGGGGGTTTGGGGGGTATGCACCCCCCAGAAGTTGAAATACCCCCCCTCCAGAAAAAAAATTTTTTTGCTTTTTAGCAATTTTTGATGCCATTGGATAGTGCTTGATGAGAAACGTCGAAAAATGGTGTTTTTTCGCCATATGACCACTTTTAAGACCATTTTTTGACCTTTAAAAATTTTTTCACCCCCTCCAGAAATTTTTTCACCCCCAGAACTTTGGTGCTGCCCACCTATGGTGGGTACTCAGGAATAGAATTGTTTTGAGTATCCTACCCAGTGTACCTGTAAATCATTTATACTGTCAGTTTTTAGGTTCAAATTTTTTCTCACAGTAAATATCTGACCCAGAGCCCTGAAGTAATTAAACGTGTCTCCCTAGCATAGTGTGCTGAGTAATAGCCTGTACTTATGCATAGGCGGTTGGGCCCAAAGATGCTCCTTGGGTGGGGCCAGGGAGCAATGCTGTAGCATAGGCAACAATGAAGGATAGGAAGGGGGCCCTAGGGCATGCCTGGACCTCCCTCCTGAGCCTAAGGGAATTTCCCAAGAAACTATGATTATCAATTTTTCCAATAAATGAATGAATTTTTAGCCTGAGCAATCAGAGGGAGGGCGCCAAAGCCTACACATAAGGAGGGGAGGTGGCATAAGGGAGCAGTTTCTAGGAAATGTTGATTATTGACTGATTTTTTTAGTAATTCACAAACCAGAGGTCGGATTTGTGTGAAATTTTGAGAATGATGTGTAAATGCCAAACATGACTAGTTTTTACTTGTGTATGAACTTTTCTGAAATGCATCTGCCCATTTGCTGAGGCAACATCTATAGAAAGCAGTGTGAAGTGGGGTTTTTAAGCAGTCCGTTTAAAATTTTTTTGAATTTCCATGTGTGCACTAGCATAGGTGCCCAATTTCAATTACATGACTACCCTGCAGTCTGCAGGGTAGTCATGTTACATTTTCTTAATTACATCAGTAGTACTGGTGGACCTTCTGGAGTCTCTGTGCTTAAGCATAGCACATGCTTAAGCATGGAGACTACAAAATTGTAGGCGTGAAGCACCTGAATGGGGCCCTACTATACATTAAAGCACATTACACATTAAAGAATAGAAGGATAGCGCAAATTTGGGCTCTATGCAGGCACAGAATGTCAAATTTCCACCAGGTTACATGAGCCTATCAGGTACAGGGTGTCAATTTCAGTAAGGCCATCTGAATAAAGATAACAAAATTGAACTGACTAATCACTAGGCGGCATATACACACACATACTATAATACAGTTTTATTAGAGCAATAAACAATTCACCATTGACTCGAGCTGAGTAATCATTATTCAAAGAGGTACAGAAGCAAAATATTATAGAAATCTATTTTAATCTCCATCTCCCGACTCAAGCTACATATTCATTGTTCAGGTAGGTGCAGAAGCAAAATATTATTGAAATTTATTTTATACTGCAGTTGTCGACTAGTTACATTTTCACTGTTCAGAGAGGTACAAAAGAAAAAATTTTGTAGGAATTTATTTATTCAGAGAAATGCAAAATATTACAAAAATAGATGCAACTCAAGCTACGTTTTTCATTGTCCAGAATGTACAGAATCAAAATATTATAGAAATTTATTTTGAATTGCAGTTGTCGACTCAAGCTAAGTTTTCAGCATTCAGGAGAAAAGCAAAATATTATTGCTATTTAAATGGTCACTAGCATCTAGCTATTGACTGTTTACTACAAAAATAGGTCTAACCTGAACTAAATTTTGCATTATTTGGAGAAATGCAAAAGAAAAATTATATTGAAATCTAAGTAGCACAATAGTGTAAAGATTTTCAGCTGCTTTTGAAAAGACAGCTCAAAATTCCATGCGTTTGAAAAAGTATGAAAAAACGTGAAAAATTGATGACTTTCATCATTTAACTCCTCTTTGCTATTATCACCTACAATGGTCAGGGATAGGAAGACGCCAAAGAAACTCTTAATGACAACAACCAACCCAGGAACAATTGTCTGCAAGGGTGAGTGTTTTTCTGTTTTGTGCCCTGTCTACAGTCTTGCATTGCCAACCTTTTCTGTTTGCACAATGTTTTAAATAAAGATTAACCTTATGCTCAAACTATGTTGAATGCATCAGTCAAACATATTATGCGTTTTTGAAATTGTTTCAATAGTGCTTCTTTCCTTGCGCCTGTTATAACAATTTTTCCCATTGTAAAAATAAGGGCAGAGGGTGGGCCATCTGAAAATTGTATTTTCAAACCAGGGAATAATTCTTGCTCGTATTTAACAAATTTTTTATATGTTTGTGCTAAAGCTTGTAAATTTATATTTGCGGCTGAATTTCCCAACCCAACAATATTGTGAATTCTATGTTCATTTAGTTTTAGCTTTCCAACATTTTGCAATTTTTTTTGTTCGCAATTTTATTTTGTTAAATGCTTCTATCACCAATGCATATGAGTTTGCTGGTACTGAATAACAGATCCATTGTTTTGGGGTCTTTTATTTTTGATTATTATAGCACTAAATCTTCTATGATTGTATTCAACCCCATCACAAGTCCTCTTAATTTTATGCAAACTTAAGTTTTGAAGAGACTTGAGCCATTGAAACAATATTTTGAATTGTAACTATGATTCAGAATGGTGAATTTTAAATAGACACAGCTATTTATATCCAAAAATATAAAGGTTTAATCATTCTAAAATGCAGCTTGACCATCACTTTCCCTAAGAAAAAAATGAAATCAACTCATTTAAATTGTCCTTCATGTTGAATTCTATGCTAGAAATGTTTTTTACTAAACCTGTAACACAGTGGGCAGTGTCATAAATTTTGTCAATTATGTTAGGGTAGGAACCCTCAATTTTTATGATACACAAAAGAGGTGCTGAAACATCTCCTTTGATCTGGGGTTCTAAAATGTTGGCATAAACAATCATAGTTTTGAATGCTGCACTTAGTAGATTTGGCTCCCTAACTGCCCAGGACGTTTCTTTCATCACTGCACTGTCAAATCCTAAAATCATGGCCATCTTTTCTGACAGTATTACTTTTTTGATATGGTCTTTTGATATGATAATCTGGATCTGTTTTATTGACTTGTTATATTTAAATTCTACTATCTCTCCTATACTTCCTTTGAGCATACCATCAAATTTCAAGCTATTCACAAATATGTCAATACAATCATAACACCCTTCTAACGCATAAGCTAGATATTCCTTATCACGTATGCTTGTAACTCTAATCTCCCTTTCAGACTTTTTTAATGTGTGCCACTTGTGCGGATATATGACTTCCAAGAAGCCGCACTTCCATCACCAATTAGTTTCAATTTTTGTGGTAAATGTATGATAAATTGCGCAGGTATTTTTACCTATTGCTTATAGTACTGGATGATAATGTTAAGTAAAATTAATTCATTTTTGACAAATTTGATTTATGATGAAATCTTGATCTACAACAACAGTGTTAAGCTCAAGTAGACTATTTATGATACTGGTTACAAATTTGTCTGTGTAACTTTTATCTAAGGTTTGCAATCTTAATTTCATGGGCACCCTTGGCAGCGCCAAACTGTAAAATATACACTCATTTGTCCACATGTAGATGCTAAAGGTTTTTGGATGCATTTTTCTATTATGACGTATTTTTGTAGCATATTGGAGAATGTATTTCAGTGTTTGCTCATTGGGCAAGATACCGCGTAGAGATACAGTAACTATTAAAATAGTTGCAAGTATCACACATATCAAAATAACTGTATACCTAGTGTGAGCCGGACTTTGTACTATCATCCATGTTCATGATAAATGCAGCCGGTTTGTGGAAAATTTGGGGTAATTTATTGCTTAGGAAAACACAAAGAATATTTTGACCACTACTTGATTACCTTTTAATACACTATTGAGTTGAAAGGTATTCATGTTTAAGCATTAAAATCATACATAACATTTTGGTTCTTATCTAGCATTACTAAATTATCAAAGTCTGTATGAACAATCACTTCAATGCCCGTATCAGGAAGTTTTTGGCAAATGATATTTCAATGCTACTTGTGCCTTCTTTTACTAAACCCCAGTGGCCACCATCATCTTTGTCAGGTGTTAGATTGAATGCAAAAAGACACTTGCTGTATTCAAACCCTTCTCTCGTCACCCTGTGCGCTTTATTGTCCCAATTAATATCAAGTGTTTCAAATAATTGATCAAAAGCTCTGAGATACTTGTTATTTTTAAAGTCCAGCCTGAATGGGTGGGAAGGGAAGGTAATGCCCCACAAATTACTTTTGCATTGCTTATGCTGTACAATTGGAAGTTGAAAGGCAATTTTTTTATATTTCCTCTATATACATCTGCATCCAAACATCCGGAAATAATGCATCTAGGGAGCTGCCCTGAAAATAATGTGTTATGGGGAGTAGATTGACATGTGCCAGGTAGATGTATATTCATCATAGTAACTCTGTGCACAGGGTATTTAATAGTGTTTGATGCAAGTACACTTTTGATAGCTAGCCCCATGCTTTCTAAAATTTCTGCCTTTCGTATGCAAAACTTTGTTTGATGAATACAAAAGCCTGCATTTTTGGCACCCTTGATACTTTGCAAAACAAACGCATCACAATTTCTGTTCAATTTTAGCCTGATGTCTATATAGTTTGATAAAACACCATCTTGCAGGAAGATAATAATGTGCAGTGGCGCACTTCATTCAAGGCTACAGTCTTATCCACAAAAAATTCTATGTGTTTCCTCAATCCGTAATTGTCTTCTGTGTCATTATAACCAGGACTATCTACGATGTACAGAGCAGATTGCAAGTGCATATTTTTAGCATCTCACCCACAATTTAGTTCAATCCCTAAAAATTCTCATTATGCATATTTATCTCCGCTGTCATGTGCGAGCTTGTTATTTGAAGAAAGTTTCACTTAACGAAATAGAGTTTTGGCAATCAAATTGATAGGGCCTACATCAGGCATTGTGCCATCAGTCTTTGGCATTCCTTTACACATATAAATTTGCATGTAAATATAATTTTTGTTTAGCTGTAAGGAATAATCTGGAGGAATATGAAATTCATATGGGCCGTCATCAGTAACAGGTTTGGTCAAATTCATCTCATCCCAATACCCTCGGTTTATGGCTAGCCGAGTAGGTGGTATAGTGAAAAATCCAGTTTGCTTTTTGTGCTAGCGATTGAAAATGAATCAATTAAAGACATTATCTCTTTTTACTTCATTTTTGATTTGAAAATACATCAACATGAGATTCTTTTATAGACTTTGGTCGGAAACCCAAACCCCTCTCCATTTGCTGTTGCAGTGCATCACTAGCTTGCTTTAGCAAATTAGCTGCACCTTCTTTTCCATGTGCATTCATTGATTTCACTATGGGTTGACCATCAAGTACATCTGCAGCAATATGTGATGTGCACCCCTAGATAAAGCTTGTTTTTCCCACACAGGATGCTGCTAATTTAATAATAGGTATAGCCATCCAAGTAAGAGAATGGAAAAAAACTGCCTAGTCAGCCCCCTTTGGTACAGCATTCCCGTAAAGCCCACCATACCATATCTGACATGGGAAGTCTAGTCGGTATAGTAGTTGTAGAAATTTTCTAGTTTCTCAATTATGCTTTGCATTTCTTTTGTAGATTTAATGCTAGTATTTCAGTGACTTTTTCTCTTCTGACGTTGGCGTAGAAAATGACTGAGATGATGCATAAACTTGTTTTTGTCTTGAATTTAATCAACTTTTGTTCACAATCGATTCTTTTGGAATATTTTCATTGATTAAATTTTGAGACAAATTTCAGCACCAATGAGTGGTTCAGATTTCTGCAAACATGGAAAATTGGAAACTAAATCTACAATGCTAGATCTCACAATTTCATTACCATCAATAATCGTTTCTCCCTTATCAGCCCATTTTATATGTGGACTTTTCCGTGCATATTTAAGTAACAATGAGGCTTGTTTCTGCCATTTTTGTGGTACTGTGCTAAAAACTGCTTCTTCTACAACATCAGTTTTTATAGGTTCTACAGGTTCTCTCACTTCCTACATAGCTGTTTGAAACTTTTAAGTATCTGCAAGTTCTTGGGTTCCTTCCTTCTTAATTTCGAGTTGTAATCACACCTGCGCGTGAGGGGTTTGGGGTTATGCACCCCCAAGAAACCAAAATACCCCCCAGAATTCAATTTTTGAAAATTTTTTTCGTTTTTCTTTCGCAATTTTTTGATGCCAATGGATAGTGCTAATATATAATATATAATATATAATGATACTTAATTAATAGCCATTTTTTGACCTTTTAAAGATCTTGCACCCCCTAGAATTTTCTTGCTGCCCATGTATGGTTTGGTTATTCAAGTTCCTGCTTAGCTGTTTGACACCTACGCAAAATTTGATTATATTGTAAAATTTCAGCATACATAGGTAATGAATTATTATTTGAAATGTTCATCATTTCACAATCTAGATTAGACATGTACTTAGTAGTGCTCTCTTTTCTCCCTGAGCAAGCTCTTGGAGGACTAGAATCATTTCATTTGTATGAATCATCATTTAATTATTGCATCTGCTAAAAGCTGCCCTGCTATTCCTAATATAGGTGCAAATAAGGCAGGAAGGAAACCACCCTTTTGCACCATTATTTCCTTTTTCTCTTTTACCAATATATTTGAGGCAGATAGGTTGTGCAGCTGTGCCTTGAATCTACGTAGTTCTCTGAGCTCATGCAGCTCCAAAGGAACAATACCATTTAAGACATTGAGTATGCAATCACATAAGCATAAAATTAGGTCATTTTGAGCATGTTCTAATATTGCTGTGCATTACTTGGGTTTTGCCTCAGACAACAGGTCAATTTAGCTAAAGTGTTTTTGTAAAATTTTGGAGCCATTTTTCAATTTGAAACTAAAATATGTTCAAGTTCTTTTATACTTTTTTAGTGTAAACAACAGGATTTTTCGGAAAAATTTTAGCACAGAGATGCAAATTTTCAGGTGTAGATTCGTCATCAACCAAAAGAACAGAAAATGCTTCTTTTGTAGCATCTTTAAAAGCTTCCAGAAAAACTTCGGATTTTAAGGGTAGAGCTGACGGGCTAAGGTTTGTACCTAGAGCCAATCAGTTGGATTTTTCATTAAAACTAAATATCCTATATTTATGCAACAGGTTCTTAAGCCTTTAAAAAAATATGTTTTGAACGATATTTATTACAGAAATATCCCAATGATGACAACCACATGTAAATAATGTATCATTTTTTGCTTCTTGCATTAAGTTGTCTATTATAATTAATTGTGGTTCACTGCTATGTTGTCTTACTAGATTTAAATCAGGGGGACCTTTCATAAGAATCGTGCTGGTTTTCATATCTTCATGCAAACTTTGACCTTCTGCAAAAAACCACCATAAAAATTTTGGAGGTGGATTAATAAAATTATTTGCATTTTTTTACAAGCTGTTTTACAAAGTTGATTTTCCAGTCTTTGCGGGGCCGGCTACAATGCATGTGAATGGGTGTTTGGAGCAGAGATCCATTTTTAGTGCATGCATGAATTGTGCTTTTTTCTAATGTAGATGGAGCTTCACAGCCAGCTGCTTACGCAGCTGCCTAGCCTGAGGCATGATGACCTGGAGCTTCAGTGCAGGCCAAAAAATGTTTTTTGTTTTTCTTTGATTTTTTTCCAAAATGGGCCATTTGTTTCTCTGAAGCAATAGCAAAATGCCAGAAGCTGCGCCGTTTATTTTTTCCTATCAATTTATGCTGCATGTTGTATTGCACAGCAGCCCTTTTCCAGTGATCTTTGTGAGCATAAAAGAAGTGGTTCCAAAAATATGTAGTGATTTGAGCAAGTTGGTAATTGTTGTAAGGGTATAAAGGAAAAATGTGATACAACTCAAAGCAAAAGGTAACAAAGGTTTCTTGACTAGAAGACATTTTTGACCACACAGTAAATGAAAAATTTTAAGAATGATGATTTTTAAATTTTCAATTCCTTTTATAGCTTCAGATCCTTTATACTATTCTGCTGCTATTTTTAGTAAGCTTTCTTCTTGCTGTAAAGTCATATTTTTTCTTTCTTCCAATTTTTCCTCCAGAACTGTACATCCTGCCTGCTGTCTGGCCTGATTATAAAGTAGACATATGGTACATAATTGTACCAAAAAAATAAATACGCCCAGAATCTGTCATGAAGCAGTTATGTTCTGAGCTGCTTGTTTGACAAAAATAACACAGCTTGAGCATCAGTGAATATATTGGTCGAGTAAAGTTGCAGGCACACAGCTCAATTGGAGCTTTGATCTTCCTTGAACGTAATTTAGAAGTAGAAAATTCCATCTTTGAACCCCACAGTGTACTAAAAATTTTAAAAATAATGATTTTTGAATTTTTGATTCCTTTTATACTTTCTGAGACAATGCTGTCTTTAACATCAGTCTAACTGGATTTACCAGATTCTGTTTAAAACAACCCCATTCTGAGCAACTTCTTAAACAATGCACAATTCATAATTTCCTTAGTTGACTAACCCAACTGTTGAATTTTTCAGGAAAACCACGCCATTTAACTGAAT
Organism: Mermis nigrescens; assembly: GCA_036768485.1. Lineage (NCBI taxonomy): Eukaryota > Metazoa > Nematoda > Enoplea > Mermithida > Mermithidae > Mermis > Mermis nigrescens. The sequence continues at coordinate 115,352 of JAVLUZ010000257.1, read as the reverse complement.
ATTCAGTTTTTCTTCCGCTTTGCTTTTGCGAGTGTTCAAAACTTTTTCTACTTCATGAACTTCATCAATAATGTTTACTTTTTTAGTTCTGGCTCATAGAATATGCCTTCTAATTTCTCACCCATCTGGTCCTCTAGCATGAAAATGGGAGATTGCATTCAAGTTTTTTCTCTATTACAAGCGTTTCTTCACTCCACTTTGGTTTGTAGCCCTTTTGTAAAGTTCCCTTGAACTTATTTGCACAAACTTCATCTCCTAAATTAAATTTAAAAATTACATTTTTATTATTCTTGAATGCTTTTTGTAAAATTGAGACTCATTGTTATTATTAACGTTGGCTGGCTTGATTCCTATTGTACAATGTTTCATATTATTGTAACCTTTAATCAGATCATCTAAAATATTGATGTACCTATATGTGTTATGTTTTTGTGAAATAACGCCACATGCCTTCTTCTAAAGTGCGGTTAAAATGCTCAACTACGCATGCCTTAAGCTAACTGTTTCTTGTGAAAAAATTGATATCATTTTCTTTCTTTAGAAAAGTTTGAAATTGTTTATTTATTCATTCTGTGCCTGCAGCACTTTGCACCTTTTCTGGTTTTTGACCTTGATCTGAAATGAGTTTGAAAGCATTGAGAATTGATGCTGCACTTTTATTTTTTACAGGTACACTCTAAGCGTATTTACTAAACTCATCTATACAGTTTAAGAGAAAAACATAACCATCATTATGCTTTTTTGTGATTGTGTGTCAAATGTACCTAAATACACGTCAACTTCTCTATATTTACATACTTTTTCCGCGACTTTGGCTATGTGTAAAAAGCATGGTTATTGGCCAAGCATTACTCTAGTTAAGATAGGTAATTTTCTTGGTTTTGATTTTTAAATGTCAATTGGTCGATGTAAATGTGCCCGCCAATCCTTTTTGATCGTTCTTTATCTAAGTTACACATAAATGTATATAAGCGTGTAGCTAATCTACAAAATGAAAGTCTGATTTGATTCCATTCTTGCTGCTGCTATTTTACTTACCTATGTGCACGTCGGCTCTTATGAGCATGAGTTAAAACCCATTTGTGTTGTAATTATGTGTTGAGCTACTCCTAATTAGCATATGATGTGAGTACTTGTTTGTATAAATACAATTGCCTTCATAGGCGCAGAGAGTTATCCAGTGAGCATTAGCAAGAGTTGGAGTTACGTTACTGTATGCGTGTAGCTGAGTTTAACTGAGTTCAGTCATCCATAAATATTTGTGCTTATTGGCATTGTGTAAAGCGTTTGACAAATACAAAATTGGTCACTACCAACTCTTACCAATAAAGTAGACTGACCCATTTGTTTGAACCCCGAACATATGTACTTAGGTACCTACATTACATGGGGTGTCAACCATACGTGGGCAGCAAGAAAATTCTGGGGGGGTGCAAGATTTTTTTGAAGGTCGAAAAATGGCCTTAAAAATGGTGGTATGTCGATAAAAACACCATTTTTCGACGTTTCTCATCAAGCACTATCCATTGGCATCAAAAAATTGCGAAAAAAACGAAAAAAATTTCCAAAAATTGAATTCTGGGGAGGTATTTTGATTTCTGGGGGGGTATTTTGGTTTCTGGGGGGTGCATACCCCCAAACCCCCTACGCCCAGGTGTGGTGTCAACTGGATTTGAACATTCATTAGCGAAATTCGTATTTTTCCAAATCATAGTATATGACACAAAGTAGAAAGCAAGCTATGGATAATGTAAAAGATAACATTGAAATGCTTTATGCTCAAGTGACTGATGCTATTTTACAACAATAATGAAATATAGATGCAATTAAGACCAATTCAACAATAATTCCTAAAGCTGAAGTTAAACACTTTCATGGGCAATCTACTGAAAACTTTGACTTGTGGTTAACTCGATTTAACCATGTGGTAGCCGCACTTCAATGGGATAATGTGTTCAAACAGCATCACCTTCCCTCCATGCTTCAGGAAGCTTCCGAAATTGTTTACAATAGTATTTCTGAGCAAGAGAGGGATGTTTTGGACTTTAATGGACTGATTGACATCCTGTGCAGACGTTTTTGACCTGTACATCTAACGGACTTAAAATCAACTGAACTTGATAGCTGACGGCAGGGGCAACAGGAGTCTGTGAAAGATTTCTAGTCACTATACAACAATTAGTATGCAAAGCATACCCTGAATTACCCTTGGACGCCCAAGACTAGATGGCAAAGAGATTTTTTATTAATGGTTTACACCGAGATCTAAGTCGGGATTTGGTAGTTTGTAATCCTACCACATTCACTGATGCAGATTTGTCAGCCAGACAGTGTGAGGCCCAGTGCTAAATTGAGCAAGGTCTCACACTGCAATAGGATTGCACCGCCTGGGCATGAGCTCTGCTGAATCCATCACAGCCAGCACCTCCAAAATTCACCATCATTATCACACAACCCAGTCAGACGTCATGCAAATGGTTGCAACAGGAAAACAAGCCAAACAACCAATGGACGTTCTATTTGCTTCTACTGTTGTTGCATTGGGCATATTCAAATGGTTTGTCATGAAAAACAAGCAGATCAGGCAACGTCACAACACACTGTGATCTACAGTACCGTAAATCACAATTTTTGCAACAACCAACTGCAATCACAAGCATACCAGAAGCCAAATAGTCGTCCAAGCATTAATTTGGTAACAACCAATACAAAATCGGATCATAAAGTCCAGCTGGAGTCTGAAGTAACTATTCTGCATCAACAGCTAAATCAACTTGCAGGTAGTTGAAAGAATAATCCGTCTGTTAGTCTTGGTATAGGTACAAATTGTAATACCTTACACTTGTCTAAAATGACAAAAGTGCGTTCAATCGCTACTTATACTGATACACTCATGATGTCCAAGTCACGTCATACAACAAAGAACAGCAAGTAAAAATCACAACAAGGAACACAGAGTTCCACTTTTTGGCTCAATTTTTGAACAATATTTTTGACTTTTTCAATTATTTTTCTACTTTTCATTTTTCTCAACCTTTTTTTAGCATTTCCATATAGGCTACCTTAGACAATTTAGACAATGCATCCTATCAATTTTTTCAATGTGGAAATAGCAGAAGCGATCACCCAATAACCATCCCAGAACACATGAACTGTAATATTAACCACAGGAATGAGACACACACTGAATGTAACAATTTTTCAACCATCATGTCACTTACGCTCTCGAAGAGCCATTGCCAAACATCACCACAATTCTATGCACAAATGCTAGCCTAGCGTTGATACACTTACATGCTAACACGCTGTTAGGAAATCTGCATACAATCAGACAAAACAGGAATTGTATACAGTATCAGAGGAGGTTCGCAAAAATTGTCTCTTAAGCAGCTAATTTCAACTAAAATCCCTGAAACATGCTTAGAAAGTGAAAAAGTCATTTTTCATGAAATTTTGAGGAACTTTTGGACATTTCCTTGTTTTCTGAGGACGATCTTGGACAAAGAAGCATCTGCAAGCATGAAATCAAAACACAGGTGATGAAGCACCTACCAAACAAAGACCCTATTGTGTTCCTTTTGCACTATGTCAAGCTTTTGATGAGAACATACAAAGCATGCTCTCTAGAGGCATAATACATCCCTCCAATAGCCCTTGGGTCAGCCCAGTGGTCCTAGTCCAGAAAAAGGACAAAACTTTTTGTTTTCGTGTAGACTACAGGAAACTGAATGATTTGACAAAAAAGGATGTTTATCCTCTTCCAAGGATACAAGACATCTTAGACACTTTGGAAAATTCAAAATTTTTCTCAACTTTAGATCTGGCTAGTGGGTATTGGCAAATTTAAATTGGGAAGAAAGATTGGGAAAAAACAGCTTTCACATCATTTTCCGGTCTTTTCGAGTTTAATGTCATGGCTTTTGGGTTATGCCATGCTCCATCTACATTTCAGTGTACAATGGAAAAAGTTCTTGAAGGTCTTATTTGGCACACTTGTTTTGTATACATTTACGACATCATTGTCTGCTCTTCAACTTTTTCTGAACACATAGAAAATTTGACACAAGTTTTTAAATGATTGAAGGACGCTGGTTCAAAGCTTAAGTTTAGCAAATGCAACTTTTTTCAAGAAGAAGTATAAATACTAAAGTCACGTTAAAATAAAGTTATCATACAATTACTGGTCAATTTAAAGCACTTTTGAAGTAAATTTTAGATTCTCATCCGTTTTTGTCCTCCATTTTACTTCATTTTCCCAACAATATTTTCTATTTTTTTCCATTCTGCGGGTTAGCAGGACCCCCAGCAAACCCCTTGATGTGCATGTCTGGTCAGAAGCGGATTAACAAGGGAGAGTTGTAATTCAAGCTTCTAAAGGTTCTTGTGCTTTAATTTTAAAATTACCCAGCGCATCACCACACATGTAGAGCATGGGAAATTCTGGAAGGTCAGGCCCTTTTTAGAAAATGTTCTTTTATAAAAATAAAAATGTAAAAAAGTTTTCAAAAAAACCCCTAGAAATTGAACAAATTATGGTCGAAAAATGCGAATATGGCGCCAAAAATGTTGGACTTTTGAGCCAAAAATAAGCTAAAATGCGTAAAAAGGCAAAATTTTTACAATTTTTACAAAAAATTGACAATTCTGGGGGTCAGTGGCCATTCTGTGGAAAGTCAGCAGCAATTCTGCGGGGGTCAAACAAAACTCCCTACAAGAACACGTATGCACATCACTCCAGGTGATGCCAATAGCAATTTCAAATACCAAGATAAGTTCCAAAAACGATATTTTGCAAATGAAGGGCAAATTTTTTGGCATAATTTTGACTGCTTCTAAAGAAGTTTGCTTACCGTCCATAGGTGCACAGCATGACCAATTTTTAGGGGTTATCCATTTGAGGGTTTGAAATTTTTAGGGCCAAAATAAGCTGAAAAAAATGTATAAGCGCTTTAAAAAGGATAATAATAAATTGTAGTATTAATTGAGAAGTTTGTATCTGTTTTGCTACAGCAGGTAGAACTTCATTTCCTCAATATCAGTCTTTGCTAATTTTCTCAGAAATTTGATGCCTTGCAGGCATACAGTTAACTAAAATAGGTACCTATATGTATGACTACTTATCAGAATTGGTGCGATTGTTTTAAAATTTGCTTATTACCCCAGCAGAAATCTATAAATTCTCTGTAGTCAACTTATCTCTACAAATCTTTTCCTTGTCAAAGCAACAACCAAGGAAAGTTCCAGAATTTTATTAAATGAATCTAAATAATTTTTATTTATTAGTCTATGTTTTTTTGCTGATGGAGTCACGTATGAAAAGCATAGAGTTGTAATATTTCCTTTTAACATCGGTAGTGGGCGCTGATCCTGAACTTAAAATACCATCATTGTAATGCCTCACAAACATGTCTCGCTAATTCTTCCATCTTGCCTTGCACTTATGCACTGGAAATAATCTGATATTTAATTGATGTTCCTAACTCGATTCATAGGCATTTACTATATTACCAGTTTTTCAGACATTCAGGTCAAAACTATTCATTTTTCTGTATTTTAAATTCAAAAACATAGCTAAGTTATTGTTTGGATTAGCACCAGTGGCGGATCAAGGATTTTCTTAAGGGGAGGTATGGTACCCTATACACAAATCGCCAAAAAATAGAGTCAAAAATTCGCTCTTAATGTGCAAAAATAGCGTTTTTTACGCTTTTTATATGGTCTACTTTCATCTAGACCCCCACCCCTCAAATCCGCCCATGCTCCTATAGTGCCATGTTTTCCAAAATGCAAAAGCGTTGGAGTTTTTTGAATCGGATAAATTCAACCAAATATTGTCAGAAAAACGAGTAAGTTAAGCAAAGCATCAAAAACTTGACGTTTTACAGTCAAAAATGGGCTAAAAACCCGTTTATAGCAAAGTTCCTTTCTTCAGCTTTTTGAAAAATTGACAATTCTGAGAGTCAAACAAATCTTTAACAACACTTCAGCTCATAATGCTTTTAGACCTGTGATAAAAACAGTCCAGTTCGTGAAAATAATATTTAAAGCTGTATATTAGCATTATTAATGTATTAAGTTTTTCCTGAGAATTTTATTATCATTCTTTCATGCAAACATAAATATTGATCTTGCACAGCTGCCCGACAATAAGCGCTATTTTCTCCCAAGCAAGATCCTTTTGCTTCACGTCCTTGTATTTGCTTTCTGCCTTATTCCATAAAACAGGATAATTTTGCACCTCGTTTATCAATTGTGCGTCAAAATCCATAATCGCTGAAATGAAAATAATGTATTAGTAAATTCGTTAAAGTAGAATGGTACTCATTACGTAGTAGGCATGTAAAACAAATGTAGGAAGGAAAGCACAGATTACAATAAACAATTAGCTTTAATAATGACATAACCTCTTATGGTACAAAGAAACAAAATTTTTAGCTTTTATCCCCATTAGGAAAGAAACACATAGGTATACCTATTAAGAAGCAAAGCAAGTATGTACCAAATGAACAATCAGATGTGTATTATGTGCCGCGCATGCACGTTGACCCACGTTGATTGCCGCTGTACATGTCAAATTTGAAAGTTCATTAGAAATGTGCACAAAAAGGATGCAAATTTGCTTCCGAGTCGCATTGAATGTCAACTCATTACTAAAATTAGTAATTTTTGACATTTTTTGCAGAGATGAACACGATGAAGTATAAACTGGAATGTGTTTCATTGCACGTCAAAATTTCTTGCCTGTGCAATTTATTAAGCGATGTAAACTTCACAGGAAGTATAAATCAAAAAATCGTTTCACAGGCAATCTTGCAATTTGCGCCATCAATTATTTGCACAATAATATGAATCAAATTTGTGTGCTTTGCCCAATCCTGTGACTGTGATGTTTCGCAAGTTTGGAGCAGTGCGTGAAGTATAAACCAGGCTTTAAACAGAACAAAGATTTAGGTTTACATCATTTTGGAAACTTGCTAAGATATCAGCTGAAGTAAGCTAATTTTAAGCTTGATTCATTTCAAGCTTTACATTGTCTTAATTTTTTGAAAGCCATCTATCTAGTTGTCACTGTATTGCACCATTTTTAATAGATTCTAAATCTTTGCCAAATTAAAATTTAATGTTCATTTATAAAGTTATCACTAAATTAAATTTGAACATGCTGTATAAACCACTGACTCAATTGTCTAAACTGCTGACACAAGCCAAATTTGATCTGCTAGGCTATGTGTCAGTAGTTTGACAGAAGGCTTGGTGGTATAGACAGCAATTATTTACTGAAAAGGACATTTATTTCTCCATATGTTTAACTGGCTTACAAAGACTAACACATAAGCTGTAGATATGTATCGTAGAATTTTATGCGCTACCCAAATATGTTAGTTCGCTCGAATAATATTGAATGGGTCAAAGTAGACTAAAAAACTGTTTTACTTTTAATTATTTGGTTTGAAATTGCTATTGCTTAACTGACAATAACATTCTTGCTTTATATCTCCTAACAATTAAAGTTATTGCATCTTATGCAGTTTTAGATGAGTATTTTTGATCTGTTGTTAAATTTTAAATCTCTATAAAACTTATCAAGATATAGTCAAAAAACGCGCTAAATCTGCCACAAATCTTTGAAGTTGCAAAAGTGATCACTTTTAGCACCAAACACGTTGAAGTGGAAATATGGAAGGGAAAAGAGTGGAAAAACCTAAAATCTCAAAGCATATTGTTGGTTACAAAAAAAGCGAACTGAGGCATTTAAAGGAAACGACTTTTTGATGTGGAGATAGCTGGTATGGGGGATAAGATAATGGAGACATTTTTCAATTTTCAAGTCCAAGTTTGAGAGCATGATTGGCTTCAGCACCCACCTCAGCGCCTACCGCAAAGTCTTACCAGCCTATGTAGACGCTTGCTTTTGGGTCAGTATTGCTGACCCATACTGACCTGGCCTTATGTGTGATGCATACAAGAGGTTTAGAGTCAGTAAAAACTTTGCAAAATATACTGACCCAAGTCAGTAGTTTAGATGATTATGTCAGTGGTTTAGAACAATGATTATTGAGTGATCTTGCAAGTCAGCAGTTCAGACATACATGAATGTATTCAAATCAGTTAAATAGATATAAAATTCACCAGAATTAATTATTTAGGTGAAGGCAGCTGTCACTAAATGCAACTTAGTAATATTCATTGGAAACAAGGTTATTATTAGTATTTCAAATATTTATCAATAAACTATAATACAAGTTTATTGAAAATAAGTTTCAAATTAATAAATGAGAGTAAATAGGTTTTTATACTACACAAGGCAGCTAAAAGGCATTAAATAATAATAAACTACAAGATCCCAACATTCTAACTATAATACTTTTATAATTTCAATTAGGCAAAAAGATTTAGACTCAGCAAGTAAGACTGCATAACATACAGAAAACCATCAGGCCAGCTTAAACAAGTAAATGCTGGTGCTGTCTATACCATTGACTGGCCTTTTATCAAATCTGTGGACACAAGGTCTGTTGGACAAGAACCAGGCTTGTGTCAGTGGTTTAGGTAACTGAGTCAGTGGTTTATGCAGCATCATTAGAGAAAATTTAGTGATAACCCAATGAATAATCAATAAATTTTAAATTGGAAAATGCTTGAAATCAGCATTTAAAACTGCACTAGATATGTGATAGTCAGCACGCCAGCTCCAAGAAGTAAATGTTGGTGCTGTCTATACCACCGACCCTTTTATCAAAACTGCTGACAGAAGGTCTGGTGGACCAGGAGCCAGCTTGTGTCTGTGGTTTAGATACATGAGTCAGTAGTTTATACAGCATCTTTAGACTAAATTCAGTGATAACTTACTGAATAATTCAGCAGGCCATCTTCAAGAAGGAAAGGTTGGTGCTGCCTATATCACTGACCTTTTTATAAAAACTGCTGACACAGGGTCTGGCAGACCAATAGATATTTTGTGTCAGTCATTCAGACAATTGAGGCAACTTAAACATGCTTCATAAACCACTGACTCAATCATCTAAACTGCTGAAAAAAGCCAAATTCGACCTGCTAGGCTCTGTGTCAGCGGTTTCGACAGAAGGGTCAGTTGTATAGACAGGAACTATTTACCAAAATTGGCATTTATTTCTCCCTATTTATTCTTAGCTAACAGAGACTGACACGTAAGCGGTAGATGTATAATGTAAAATTTGATGGGCTACCTAAATATGTTAGTTTCCCTAAATAAATTTCCTCCATTAACCATCATGTTTTTGCAGTTGAAGTGCACCATCATGGCATAAACTCCTAGTGCATATTGAGCTATGCCTTTTTTAACATTCTCTTACAGCTGTTACTTTCATTTTGTGCAATTTTTCTATGCTCTTTCTGAATATGGATATAATTTCCTGTGAAAATTATTTTTGAAAGAGATATAATTAAAAAACTATCACAATGCATTAGAATGGGCATCTGTTGGACATTATGCAAAAGTGAGAAAAGTAGATTTCTGTTGTTTTAAATACATCCAGGGGGTGCACTTAAAGAGCTGGAAAGGAATAAACCACTGAATTTTCTTATTAGAACCTTATTTTCCTATCTTGAGCATTTGTGATATCACTGTAAATAGGCCATAAAAATGCCTATTTTTAATTACTCTGTAACCATAAGTGGGCAGCACCAAAATTCTGGGGGGAGGGATTGAAAAAATTTTTGAAGGTCAAAAACTGGTCTTAAAAGTGGTTGTAAGGCAAAAAACACCATTTTTTGACGTTTCTCATTGAGCACTATCTAATGGCATCAAAAAAATTGCCAAAAAAGCAAAAAAAATTTCAAAATTTGAATTCTGGGGAGGGGGTATTTTGATTTCTGGGGGGGGGTTATTTCAACTTCTGAGGGGTGCATATTCCCCCTAACCCCCATGCCCACGTGTGTCTATAACTGCTCTTCAAGCTAAACCATTAAAAACAATGTAACTGCAGCCAAAACAAGGCTAGACAAAGTTTTGGACACATGGATAAGGTAGGCCAGAAAAAAATGCCACAAAAATGATTCATTATGCCTCCAGCATAGGACATGGTAAATAGAGGGATATTGAATGGGTCAAAAGATAGAGCTACAAAACTGTTTTACTTATAAATTTTTGGCCAAAATCGCTAATCCTTAAGTGGATATAACATTCTTGTTTTATAACACTCAACAATTAAAAGAAATGCTCTGATACAATTTTAAACAATCATTCTAAATCTGTTTTCAAATTTCATATATCAAGAAAGTTCTCAAGTCACAGTCAAAAACGCGCGAATTCAGCAGCAAAAGTTCAAATTTGCAAAAGTGATCTTTTTTGTTACTCAAAGAAGTGATTAGCAATTAGTTAGGTTGTCCTTCATCAAAGATTTCTGTTTCCACATGAAAGAAGTAGCTTTAGATGTAGAATTTGATTCTCATCCTAGATTTACTATAAATCAAAAATCTGCTGAGATATTAGCTCAAATCTATTCCATTTAAGCTTGATTTCTATGTAGCCATGTTTCATCATAATTTATTGAAGGTGGCCTGCTAGTTTTTATGTACAGCCACATGCAAAAGTTTAGCACCCCGTGTTTTTTTCTGCAAAAAACGCATTTTATTCACAAACACGAGCAACATAAATATTTTGAATACTTAATAGGCCCTCCTTTAGCATTTACAACATCAGCCATACATTTTGGCATCAAAAAAATTAATTTCTTACAGTAATCAACGCTAACATTCTGCCATACATTTAACAATTTTTCATGCAATTCATTATTTTTTGCACAGAAACTGTTTTCACGCAACTCAGTTTTCATCAAATACCACAAATTTTTGATTGGGTTAAGGTCAGGTGACTGTGGTGGCCATTCTAGGACTGTAATGTTGCTTTCTTCAAAAAATTTAATGGTAATAGGCATTATGCTTAGGATCACTATCTTGTTGAAAAATCCAATTGTTAGCCAATGACACAGGAAATGCTGATTCTAACAAATCTTTTAGATCAACTCTCATCTTCTAGCTGGTCAATCAATTTAAATGAAAGTCGCTTACTCAGCTTGTCATAAGTAATTCACTGCGTCATCTTACATTCTATTGTCAAAACAGAATTTAAGAGATTTGTTAGAATCAGCGCTTCCTTTGTCATTGGCTAACAGTTGGATTTTTCAACAAGATAACGATCCTAGCATAAGGCCCATTCTACCATAAAATTTTTTGAAGAAAGCAACATTACAGTTCTAGAATGGCCGCCACAGTCACTTACCTTAACCCAATCGACAATTTGTGGTATATGATAAAAACTGAGTTGCGTAACAGCAAGTTTTGTGAGAAAAATGATGAAGAATTGCATGAAAAATTGTTAAATGTATGGAAGAATGTTAGCATTGATTACTGCAAGAAATTAATTTTTCTGATGCCAAAATGTATGGCTGATGTTGTAAAGGCTAAAGGAGGGCCTATTAAGTATTAAAAATATTAATGTTGCTCATATTTGTGAATAAAATGCAGTTTTTTGATAAAACGAGGGGAGTGCTGAACTTTTGCACATGGCTGTATGTTGTGCAGTTTTCAATGCTAAATCAGAATTAGAATTTAGATTTACATTATTTTGAAACCTTGCTGAGATTTACGGTCAAGTGTGCTAAATTAAAGCTTGATTTGTGTCAAACTTGATTCTTTTTTAAATTTTAGAAAGCTTTCTATATAGCTGTTGTTATATTGTACAGTTTTTGATGCTAATTCTAAATCTTTTGGTCAAATTAAAATTTGATGTTTATTCATGAAATTATCCTGCTGTACAAACCACTGACTCAATTGTCTAAACTGCTGACACAAGCCAAATCTGACCCACCAGGCTCTGTGTTAGTGGTTTTGACAAAAGGGTCAGTGGTATATAGAGCAACTATTTACTGAAAATGACATCTTTTTTCCTTATTTTTTCTGGCTAACAGAGAAAAATACTTGAGCTGTATACATATAATGTAGAATGTTATGGGCTACCAAAATATGTTAGTTTGCATGGATAAGATTAAGTGAGTTTAAAGTTATAGCTGCAAAGCTTATTATGTTTATTTAAAGACTTATACCTCTATTGTTGTGAGCAAATCCCAGGCAAGCACCACCCAATTGTAAATGCTGACCTTGTGTCAATACTGCTGAGTTTGAGTAGACCTGATTTTTAGATTGTTTACCTGGGTTCTAGTCAAGTTGCACTTTCCAATTCATTATTTCTGTTGTGTTGTTTACTTGGCTGTTGACTGTCCTGTTCTGCTTCCATTGTTGCCTAATAATTTGATTCTGGAACAAGTCAAAAGGTATTTATATAATCATATATAGAAATAGAACTTGTAATGAATAAAAACTTGATAAAAACCACAATTTAAGCAGATGAAAGTAGTTCACATAGGATTAGCAATTCCCCAAAAAATTGGGTATTTATCAAATAATTGCTTTCTTACTGCAAAGGCTTATGTGAAAATGTTCCATTTCTCTTCTATTTGCTAGAGTTTGACTTCCAATATGCCAAAAAGTAGACCCAATCATTCAGATTATTCTGGCTATTTAAGCAAACTCAAATGTAGCATGTGTCAGCTGTTTAGATCATAAGTCAGCAGTAAACACCAGTGAGTCAGATGCATAAGTTTTTCCTAGCATGTGGAGTTACCAGGGTGTCAGCAGTCAGTTATTCAGACTGATGATCTTGAACACATGCAGATGCAAAATTATCAGCATATAAGTTTTAAGGTATAATTTATTGACATTTTTCGAAAAAGTGAAGCATTTATTTTTATTAATACTCTGAATTTTTGAAATATATTCAAAGACAGAGGAGTTGTTAAATAGTGAAGAGCTGAGAAAGGCACCTTTCCATTCAAATTGCTGGCTCATACCCAGTATTATTACAAAAGTGTCATTGAAGTCTACTCATTGCTTTTATCGTTGAGTTGACTTATGCTAATATGACTCATTTGGCATTATTAGTGGAGCAGCCGCCAGATTTAAGGGTGCATCAAATTGGCTAGTTTGCTAAATATAGCACCAAAAAGTCCTTTCTATATGAATGCAGTCATTGAAGGAAAAAGTTAACTAGAGTCTAGGGGGTCAAGACTATAGATGGGCCACATGACCAATTCCCGGAATCAGCTGGTCACTGGGTAGTGGTTTTATGGAACTTTCAAAGAAAGCTTTTAATTTTCATTTATTTTTGACCTTCAAATTGCCTCATTTTCTTAAAATAAATTGCTTACTATTTTATTGAGGATGGTTGGGGCTAGACCCCTAACTTTGCTTCTTCTGATTGCATATCTGGCGCTACCTTATACCCCTTCAGGGCCATGTTTGTTGGGTGGAGGAGGTGTGTGCAAGATTTGTCAAAGGTAAAAAATGCCCTTAAAAATGATGGTATGGCAGAAGAAAACACTATCTTTTGACATTACTCATTAAGCACTATCCATTGGGATTGAAAAATTGCAAAAAAAAACAAAGAAAATTTTTATAAATTGAATTCTGGGAGGTCTTATGATTCTAGGGATGAGGAGTATTCTAGTTTTTCTTTTTGAGCAGGAAAATAAACACCCTTATATCCCACGCCCATGTGTGTTGGCTGCTTATTTGATGGAGTACTCATTTGGCATATGCAAGAGGAAATGTTATCTCTATTATTACATGGATGGATATAGGCACAAATGCAAACAATTTCGAAATTGGTCTAAAATTTAAGGCTTGTATACACATTGCTATCCATCCCACCTTTAGCACATGTCTGAGCCCTGATTTCAGCCAGCTCTGCTGTCATCTAAAAATAAAGTTTTGTTGAGTAAAATATGTGTGCTTTTCTATATTACTTTTATTTAACAGGTATTTATATAAACATATATAGAGCTAGAACTTGTAATGAATAGAAAATTGATAAAAAGTATAATTTCTGTGAATAAAAGGTGTTCACATAGGAGTATTTAGCTATTCCCCAGAAAATTAGGTTTTTATCAAATATTTGTCCTCTAACTGCAAAGGCTAATGCAAAAATGTACTATTTCTTTTTTATTTGTTAAAGTTAGACCCCCACATATGCCAAAAAATAGACTTTGTTGTTCTGATCACTCAGGCTAGTTAAGCAAACTCAAACATAGCATGTTTCAGCTGTTTGAGTCATAAGTCAGCAGTTTAGACAGAAATGGTCAGCAGTTTAGACTGTGCGTCAGTTGCATGATTTACTCCTAGCACATATAGATACAAGAGTATCAGCAGTCAGTCGTGTAGACTACTGCAGTTGAACACACACAGAAGCAAAAGTATATGTATTATTTTTTTGTCATTAATTTTTTTGATCCTTGACGCTCAACATCATTGTGACTTGACACTTCCATTTGCTTATCGTGTTTCCAGTGCAGCTTAAGCCATTTTTTGCCTTAAAGTGCATTCTTTTGTAAAAAAAGATTCTTTAAGCTGTAATAAAAGGGTCAGCAGCAAGTTTAAGGTTTAACACAGCAAGACAAAGATTTTATGACTACAGAATTCAGATAGCCAATCATATTGTTTTACTTTAGACATTAGGCCATTGTATGTCAAAACCAGGCAGAAATTAAAACTTTTCCTCTAGAAAACTGGTAAATCAAAGCATAGTCACTTTGAATTTAGATATTAACTGAAATTTGAAATGCATGTTAACTTAAAAACTGATTGATCCTGCTTAGGTTTAAATCAGTCTTATCTTACAAGCTTGTTGTAAAAGGAGTCAATTTAAAATTTTATCACATGGAAATTAGGCAGAATGTCTATAGAAAATGTGAAATTATGGTTTTTATAAAAGAAAAAAGCTCAAAATTAAAAGTTGATTGCTTTTGAGGGTTTTTGCTTCTTTATTGCTTACACCTACTTCACTGGAAGAATTATGGGAAAAAATGTTTTTTCTATGCATCAAATTTGTTGAAATGCTTAACATACATAAGTATAGGAGATTGTGACTCACCAGTTTTTTCTGGGCCCTTTTCTGAACCGAATCTATTGTACCGTTGAGATTGGAAATCTGAAATATACGTAAGAACTTCAACTAAAAAATCTTAATAATCAAAAAATTGAGTAATTACGTGCTAGTAATTATAATAATACTGCAATAGATCAGAAAAGAATAAAGAAATAGATTTCTAAAGAGCTAAACATGAAACGACTGAGTAACTGAACTAAACAACACCATTTATGCTCTCATTTAAAGCTAGCATTAAATATCAAACTGAGTAAACAATTAACAAATCAGAAGAGGAGGTACCTTTTGAATCCTGCTGCTGATGGAGCGCAGTAGGTTGGGCTGTACTCGGGGATCATGTTTCCTGCTTGGCACACAGCTGAAAGAATACTAGATGCGGTAATGAATGTCATTTTAGCGCTTGCATGCTTCTAGTTACCTCAAGTGTTACAAACTGCTTCAGAGTTTCCTTGCTTTTCTTGTTTTGTTTCTTTGGTTTACAAACCTTAATTTAGCATTTAATTATCATGAATGGTTCTAAAGCAATTTTAGGATTCGAAACATAAGTAAAATAAAAACACCATGAATATTTTGAAAAATTCTTCATAGCCTCCTTTTAATTCTAAAAATTGCTGTGATAAATAAGCAGAGAAGATAAATCTATGTTTTTGGGATATCAAAGATAAGAATGCCGTTTACTTTCTGAGTTGCCTCTGTATCGTCCAAAAGGTTGACTTGGATAGGCTCTTCCACTTGAGGCATCTATAACAATTATGCTTTTGTACATTTGTATGTTTCTTGTGAGTCATTCTCTATCAATTATTTACTTTATTGCACAGCAAAGCTTGCTTCATCAGGAATGGCAGTTGGTCGGATTTTGGCGTGATAAACTGAATATCTCACAAGTTCGCAGTGAAGGTGAGGATACTCATCAGCTCGTGTCCAGATGTATTTAGAGGGAGAATGTTTGTTGACAGCAGCTTAAGCATGGCCACTGTCTGAATATTGGCCAAATATGCTCGCAGACTCTGATAAATGGGCCATTGTAAGGCATTCTATGCCCTGTTTCCCTTCTCTGCAGCCTGCTTTATATAGCCTTAAGAGTTAATTTTTTAAGGTGTATGCTGTATTTACTTAAAATTGTAAATTATTTATACTGGTATGATTTTCTCGCATTGTTGAAGCTGGATACTAAGGCCAGTAAATTTTGTCTGCTGCCCCAGAAATTCTTCTGCAGCCGCTCTACATTTGAGGTAGTAATATCTAAATTGATTGATTTGTATGCTTGTGTTGTAATTTATATTGTGTAAAGAATGCAATTTAATCAAATTTGTCAGTTTATTGGGTAGCCATATTGAATTTTTTCTCCCTTTTGAATTAAATATACATGAAAGTCCTTGTTTTTTTAAGTGTGCTTAAAAAATAAACTATCAAGGTAATTAGATTTATAGGTATAAAGTTCTGAAAGTGCAAGACCTTTTAAAAATCAAAAAATGGCCTCAAAAATGGATATATGGTAGAGCCCTGCGCGGGCCAAAATTTTTTGACCCGCCCCGCCCCGCCAAGAAAGAAATAAAGCCCGCCCCGCCCTGCAGCTCCTTAGACCCGCCCGCCCCACCAGTAATGTTACAAAAATTAGGCCAGCTCCGCCCCACCACGCAAAATTTTTTCATGTACTGTATGTATCCATTTCTGGTCGAAAAGGAGCCAGAATGCAAGGAGATAAAGAATCGGACAATGAGTGATTCGAAATCTTCAATGTAAATGAGTGCAATGCAATTTTATAAACTGAATAAGAGCTAATGTCTTACAGCAATAAACTTCATTGGAACAACAATGATGTTACTGTGATAGGTGTAGTTAGGTATGTAGGTAAGCTGCAAAAGGCATAATCTTGCACTGCTTATTGCTCAAATTCTGAGGGGGTCTGATGGGGCAAAATCGCCAAAACTAGCACAACGAAATCAATTTTGGGGGTCTGCTGGATCCCAGGGTACAACCCAGATCCCAATGCTCGCCATTACTCAAATCCTATAGGTGATAGTCTACCTTATGTAAGGACGTAGTTTGTACCTACATATATGTAGGCATAGGTGGGCAGCACCAAAATTCTGGGGGGGGCTGAAAACATTTTTAAAGGTCAAAAATGGTCTTTAAAATGGTTGTATGGCAAAAAAACACCATTTTTTGACGTTTCTCATCTAGCACTATCCAATGGCATCAAAAAGTTGCTGAAAAAGCAAAAAAAATTTTCAGGGGGGGGGGGTATTTTGATTTCTGGGGGAGTATCTCAACTTCTGGGAATGCATGCCCCCCAAACCCCCCCCCACGCCCTCGTGTGTATGCAGGTACCTGCCTACCCATATATACAGGGTGTTACAAAAAAACGAAACCCATATCAGACCTTGTAACTTCAAAACGAATCGCTCAATTCAAATCAACTTGCTTTAATCAATAGATAAAAACCTTCATGATGATCTTGCAAAGTTTCGTTTTTGCAGCTTTATTTGTTCTTGTACTATGCGCATTTGGTTTTTTTCATTAAATACAATGTGTCGTAAGAAATGAATATGTGTTTGTGACGTTGTAGCTGGTAACGTCCCAACATGGCCACCAGTCCCAACACAGCCACCATCCCAAAATGACCACTGTCCCAACACGGCCACCATCCACACGGCCACCATCCAAACATGGCCACCATCCCAATATGGCCACCGTCTTAACAAGGCCACTGTCTCAACAAGGTCACCACCACACGAGGGCGTGGGGGGTTTGGGGGTATGCACCCCCAGGAGTTTGAATACCCCTAGAAACCGAAATACCCCCAGAATTCAATTTTTGGAAATTTTCTTGCTTTTTTCACAATTTTTTTATGCCACTAGATAGTGTTCAATGAGAAATGTTGAAAAATGGTGTTTTCTTCACCATACCACCATTTTTAAGACCATTTTTTGATCCTTGAAAGATTTTGCACTCCCCTCAGAATTCTGGTACGTATAACCATGTCTAATTACCTTCCTGTAATTAACTATTAATACCTGCTTAAGTGATTAAAATATAGTGGTAGTGGCCTTGTTGAGACAGTGGCTTTGTTGGGACAGTGGCCATGTTGGGACGGTGGCCATGTTGGGACAGTGACTGTGTTGGGACGGTGGCAGTGTTGGGACGGTGGCTGTGTTGGGATGGTGGCCATGTTGGGATGGTGGCCATGTTGAGAAGTTTGGTGGCCATATTGGGACGGTGGCAGTGTCGGGATGGTGGCCGTGTTGGGACTGGTGGCCTTGTTGGGACACAATCTTGTAGCTTTAGATCGAGTGAACATTTTAGAATACGTTTTGCTTCAATTGTGTCCCAACATGGCCACCAGTCCCAACACGGCCACTGTCCCAGCACGGCCACCAAAATTCCCAACACAGCCACCGTCCCAACATGGCCACCATCCCGACACGGCCACTGTCCCACCATGGCCACTGTCCAAACACGGCCACCGTCCCAACATGGCCACCGTCCCAACATGGCCACCGTCCCAACATGGCCAACCATCCCAACAAAGCCACTGTCTCAACAAGGCCACTATCACCGTATTTCCATATTTTAATCAGTTAAGTAGGTATTGATAGTTAATTACATGAAGGTACTTAGGCAAGGATATACATGTGGAGCAATTAAATTGATGACTAAAGTTAGTAATTTACATGCATAAAGAATTTTGCATGCAACAAAGCATTGTTCTGCACTGTGGTTGGGCTGTTAATGTTGGGCGCATTGGAAACATTCAGCACCAAAAATCTGGGGTGTGGGTGCACAATTTTTCAAAGATGGTCTTACAAATGGCAGTATGGCAAAGAAAACACCATTTTTTAACATTTCTCATTGAGCACTATCCAGTGGCATTGCAAAAAAAGCAAAAAAAATTCCAAAAATTGAATTCTAGGGGGTATTTTGGTTTCTGGGGGTATTTGAACTCCTGGGGATGCATACCCCCGAACCCCCCACGCCCCTGTGTGGTGGTGGCCTTGCTGAGACAGTGGCTTTGTTAAGACGGTGGCCATATTGGGATGCTGGCCATGTAGGGACGGTGGCCATGTTGGGACAGTGGCTATGTTGGGATGGTGGCCGTGTTGGGATGGTGGCCATGTTGGGACAGTGGCCATGTTGGGATGAGTGGCCGTGTTGGGACGGTGGCCGTGTTGGGACTGGTGGCCATGTTGGGACACAATCTTGTAGCTTTAGATTGACTGAACATTTTAGAATACGGTTTGCTTCAATTGTGTCCAAACATGGCCACTCAGTCCCAACACGGCCACCATCCCAACGGCTACCGTCCCAACACAGCCACCAAAATTCCCAACACGGCCACCGTCCCAACACGGCCACCGGTCCTCCCAACACCGGCCACCGTCCAAACACGGCCACTGTCCCAACACGGCCTCCCGTCCAAACATGGCCACCGTCCCAACACGGCCACTGTCCCAACACGGCCACTGTCCCAACAGAGCCACTGTCTCAACAAGGCCACTATCACTGTATTCTAATCAGTCAAGTAGGTATTAATAGTTAATTACAGGAAGGTAATTAGGCAAGGATATACATGTGGAGCAATTAAATTGATGACTAAAGTTAGTTTTTTACATGCATAAAGAATTTTGCATGCAACAAAGCATTGTTCTGCACTGCGGTTGGGCTGTTAATGTTGGGTTCATTGGAAACATTCAGCACCAAAAATCTGGGGGAGGGGGTGCACAATTTTTCAAAGATGGTCTTAAAATGGTGGTATGGCAAAGAAAACACCATTTTTCAACGTTTCTCATTGAGCACTATCCAGTGGCATCACAAAAAAAGCAAAAAAAAATTCCAAAAATTGAATTCTGGGGGTATTTTGGTTTCTGGGGGTATTCAAACTCCTGGGGATGCATACCCCAAACCCCCCACGCCCATGTGTGGTGGTGGCCTTGTTGAGACAGTAGCTTTGTTAAGACGGTGGCCATATTGGGACGCTGGCCATGTTGGGACGGTGGCCATGTTGGGACGGTGGCCATGTTGGGACGGTGGCCGTGTTGGGACGGTGGCCGTGTTGGGACAGTGGCCATGTTGGGGCGGTGGCCATGTTGGGACAGTGGCTGTGTTGGGACAGTGACCATGTTGGGATGGTGGCTGTGTTGGGACGGTGGGAATTTTGGTGGCCATGTTGGGACGGTGGCCGTGTTGGGAATTTTGGTGGCCATGTTGGGATGGTGGCTGTGTTGGGATGGTGGCTGTGTTGGGACTGGCGGCGATGTTGGGATGTTACCGTTTGCTTCAATCAAAAGCTCATTTATCTAGCTAGTTGCCTCTGAATTTTAGTCTTATTTTGTTTGTTGGTTCAAGAGCAATTGAGCTTTTGCCTAAGGTCACTCCCTCGGCAATTGAGCCAGCAATGACAAAATAAGCAGTGAGTTGCTTGCGCTTGTGAATGACCTAAGGAATGACATTTGGCGAAAGCTCAATAACTCGAACCAAGTAGCAAAATAGTATGAAAATTTACAGGCTAACAGCTAGACAAACAGGCTTTTGAATAGAGCATACTGTATTCTAAAATGTTTACTCAATTAAAAGCTACAACCTTGCAAAAACATGATTTATTTCTAAACACGCATTGTATTTAATGAAAAAAACGACTTTTACACAATTGCGCATTGCACGGGAACAGAGCAGCAAGTTTCATACAAAGGTTTTTTTCTATCGTTTAAAACAATTAGCATCAAAATTGAGCGAGCAGTTGAGAAGTTACAAGGTCAAATATGGGTTTCGTTTTTTTTTTTTGAAACACTATATATGTAAGCTTATGCATGGTAAAGCTGGATTATTTCAATTTGTATTATCTTAACAGCCCCCCATGTGTTCTATTTTATTAAGTATTTATTCAAAGGATGAGCAGCAGAGCACTACTTAGAACTATAGTCTATTTTGCAAAACCTTGTGCATGGAAATCAATTTCGTGCACGTATCCGTTTGTTACAACAAAAAAAGAAAGGCCCGCCCTGCCTCGCTCCGCCAAAGTTTTTAGAAAATAAAGCCCGCCCCGCCAGCCATCTGACCCGCCCCGCAAAAAGCTCCGCACGGGCTGTGCAGGCCTGCAGGGTGGGGCGGGCCGACCCGCCCTGCGCAGGGCTCTGATGTATGGAAAAAAAGCGCAATTTATCAGCAATTATCATTGTGCACTATTTATTGGCATCAAAACGTTGCTAAAAAATTTAAAAAATTGAATTCTGGGGATATTTTGATTTCTGTTATGTGCATACCCCCATGCCCCCACACCCAGGCATGGGATGGCTACAGCATAAGTATTATGTATCTAATATTGCTACCGCACTTTGTTCTACATTGACCAAATACCATGAGCAGATGTTCTGAAATCCATGCTTGGTGTCCACTGGTCATCAGACACAGTCAAGGGCATAAGAAGTGCGGATAATGGCCCATTTTTGGCCACTGTTTTGACAATATCTATTTGCAGTTCACTGCTCACATCAGTGTCCCTGCTTCCTGAGGCCATCCAGTTTTCCACTTTCAGTATATCTTGGGCCTCTTTTTTGATTTGGGCCTCTGACTATTTGACTGGGTCCATGAGGAGAGTTTTGTCCTCAACTGGCTCTTTGTCAACACCATTTTCGACCTTTCTCATTGTTTCAAACAAAAGGACAGTTTAATGCTACTGTTTTGTCCTGAATTTTGTTTGTATAGCAGATGCGTTTCTATATTTACTTGTCATAGACATCGCTTGTTGTGTTGCTATTGTAGCCTGTGACATTCTGTCCACTGTTGACTTTGCCGGACTCTATTTTCATCAGTTGTTCCCTTAGCCTTGTGATGGATGATGTGCAGCTAGCTTGTCTGACATCAAAAGTTATAAATGGTTTGATACCATTCTTAATCTGAAGCATTTTTTGCTTGAAGTGAGTGTGTGGTGCATCATTGTGTTGTATAGTAAATATGAATTTGCTAGTCAAAAAAATTATGTGAGCAATGGGTTTTCATAGTTGTAAGTATAATTATTTGAGATCCTAAAGCTTTATCTTTCATTACAATTATAAAATAAGATTCTATACTAAAATGAATCCTTGATGGTCAAGAATTCAGCTTCTTTGGGCAAAATCTTAGCAATGAAACTTCTGATGAGCGATTTTGAAGAAAATTTTGATGTTCACTTAGTTTTTGTGGTTATTTTGCTTTAATTCCTGATGAAAATTATCAAATTTCTACATTCTAGGGTATAGACCATAATGGCATGGCATGGCTAATCAGTAAGTCAGCCAGTCTGGGAGCAAAATTAAGATTTTTCTGGGTCAAAATAAGCTATAAACTGACAAAATCATTAAAATACAATTTTGCATAGTGTTTGGTTGATTTAAAGCACTTTTGAATGATTCATTCAATTTTCATCCATTTTTTGGCCTTCACACTGTAAGAAAAAATGTTGAATCTGCACAAAACAATTTGTGTCCATACAATAGATCTGTTCAGCTAACAAAAGAATATTGTGTAGATTATGAAAGATTCTGACTTGTGCTCAATTTACACAACTTTTTTGTGCTCAAAGTACAAGCTATGACGCTCCGTGCAAATTGTGTAGGATTAACAAAAAGAGAATTGATGGGCATGTACTGCCGTTTCAAGAAGTGTGCATACACTGCTAACTCAAATTTATGTACTCTACTTTCAAATATTTGGATCAAACGTAGTGCAGATTGATTGTTGGTTAGCTTCTCTCCTAATTTTGATATATTCTTAACTTTTTGATAGTTTTTCAATCTTATGCTTCTTTTGATAGACCCATGGTTGTTTTATGTAGGTTTGTTTGTACAATGGATGGTACTTTTTCTCATTTTTTTCTTTTCTATTGAGGTATCTATTTTATGATTTCCTTATGAGGAGGGTTGGTTGAAAGAAGGCAATGAGCAATAAAAAAGACTAGAGAAGGTTTTTATATGAGATTTTCTTACAATCGCAAAAAATATGAGTGGTTTTTAAAGGTGAAATGCAGCAAAAACATCTTTGATTTAGTTAAATTTCTGCTGATTGTTTTTCCATTGCTGTTTTTATAAGCACTCCTTGGCTGCAGTAAATGTGGGCAGTGTGCATCATTTAGAATGTGGGGGTGCATCATTAAATGTCAGCCTTTCTTATGATTTTGCGTCAAGCTGTGCTGAGGATTTGTTCATATGGTTCTCACTTTTGTCTATTAACACTGCACTGATACTCAGGCCCATATCCAGGATTTTGTTTTTAAGGGCACAACCAAAATTTTTTTAAAACAAGGGGGCAAAGGATGAATTTTGGTTTGCACATTTTGCGGCACTTCTGACAGAATTGTAGCTACTGTTGTTGTGCAAAAAATAGTCGCATTGCAACAGTTATTGGTTTTTTCAAACTTCTTGATTTTTCCTAGGCTTAGGCTTAGATTATATTTGGGTAGTAGTACTCCCACTCTAGGTCGTTATTGCTCCCACTTAGGTCAGTATCACTCCCGCTTAGGTCGAGATACAGGCATTAGTTTGTCTGATGATGTCATAATAGTTACTATTCCGTAGAGGAGCCAATTTTGCTACCTGGAAATCATTGATACAGCAACAATTCAATGAAACCATGTTTATTGAGGCTGGAAACCATTTTGGGGCAAAATGCACTTTGGGTTGTATAAAGACAAAAAATGGAGCGAGGGGGTGAACATGAATAAATGTGATAAATAGGTATAAGTGCCAAAAAATTTGAGAAATTACAGAGGTCGGTGGTCAAAAATCATTGCAAAGTGAAGTACCATTGGTTATCTCGGCAACTATTCTGGTCCCTGGCCTCAACCCCTCCCCTTCAACTCCGCTCCTGACTTTTTCAAGTGTTTTTGGCTATATGCTTGCTTAGGAGCGTCCAATTTTTCACCATATAGATATGTGTTGTTTTCACATTTTAGAAAGTAGAGCATGGTCAAAAACGCTAAAAATGATGTTTTTGATGCGTATCCACCCAGAAACAGACACATTATAATAAGGTTTTTTGTGTCAGCCCCCCCAACCAATTCCCGTGCTGTGCATTTCTGGTGATATCTACATGAGTAATTTGCAAAAAGTATTCTAATTGTATTCATACATGCACAGCATGGGAATTTGGGGAGGGGTATGGCGAGATTTTAAATTGCCTTTTTGGGCAAAAATAAATTGTAGGTATGCATCAAAAACATTGTCTTTTGATGTTTCTGACAATGCTCTATCTCTCTAAAGCATAAAAACCTTGAAAAATTTCGAAAAAAGCAATGTATATATCGGTTAACAATCTATATATTGCTTAAAACATGAGTATATGGCGCAAAGCACCCAAAATTTGACACCTATGAGGAAATTAGTAGCTAAAAAGGCTTGAAAAAGCACTTTTTCTGATAATGGTTAGGAAAATTCTAAGAACTTTTGAAAAATCGCCAATAATGGGGGTAGGTGAAAAATTTTTTGGGAGGGGTGAAAATTTTCCTAAATGTTGAATCCCTCCCCCAAGATCATGTATGCATGTATCATGTATTTCTAATTTGATTACGCGTCTTTTAGGTTTTAGATGAATTTTATTGCATGACTAATATCAATGTAAGTTTGATTTGGTAGGAAAGTCTGGATGAAATTGTTCGAAAAGTTCTGTGGATTGAAGGCATTGTATTATATGACAAGGTAAAGATAATGGGCGATTTTTCTGCCTTTTTTTGTGCCAAACTTTAAATATTTTGCAATGAAGCATGAGGATGCTATACAAGTGGCAATAAATTACATATAGGTGAATACCTTTTGTGATCACAAATTGTCTTGAATTTTCACTCTTGAGCTCAAAACAGACCATTTTTTAGGATTTTTTGCAAATATTAAAAATAGCTAAATACATCATAAAGTCAAATGCTTCTGAAAAGTGCCTAAATATTTGATAAACTATGCTTCTGTCATACATTTCTTACCATTGTTATCATGTGTGAATTGCATTCTGCTCTCCAGGCTCCCAACAACAGCTCTGATATCATTCTGACGGGAAGATGGGAGGAGGCTCTGTGAGCTTTACCGGGCTTATTACACAAGGATCCATCCATTTTCTTCAGAGTGTTTGAGGTAAGTAAATTATCTTTGAAGAAGTTCATTAATAATTGGACCATTGAGTTTTAAATGAGAGCTTTGGCTTAGATTGTTCAAAACTTGTCTCTAGCATACACTCACCTCTATATACGTGATATTGGGTGGTTTGGGGATTTCTCAAAACATTAGAAACTAAATTTAGTGTTGATGAGTCTTCTTTACTATATCAAATGAGGCAAATGATCAAAATTGCATTTAATATGCTTTTTAGTGATAATCCCGCATTTTTTAGTCCATTTTGATTGCATTACATTGCTTTTAACAATGAGAAATATCAAAATTGATCAATTATGGGCGTGTTTTTGAGTGAAAGGCACAAACAAGTAAATCAGGGAAAAATTTAACATTATTACTGTTTTCGTCCATAAAAATGATGCACTCAATGTTCCGTCGGTTTAATATTGTCGGACAGTACCTATCTGGTTGACAACTCAGCAAGGGGGCTTATAATCCTCCCACACCCCTTCCCCATATGTGCATGTATGGAAAACAGGCACTTTCAAAATAAATACAATTGAAATCAAATTTAATTTTGTTGTGATAAAAATTGCATTTTAGGCAGCTGAAAAAAGATCCTAATGTCATTTTGTGTGATAAAAAGGGTGGGCATGGGAGCTATGCACCCCTTCCAGAAATCTAAATACCCAAAAGAACCAAAATACTCCACTTCCATAATTTTCTTCTATGAAGTTTTTTGTTTTTTAATAGTTTTTTGATGCCAATGGATAGCACTTGATAAGAAAACATTGACAAATTGTGTTTTTTAGCCATACCACCATTTTTTAGACCATTTTTAACCTTCGAAAAATCTTGCAAACCCCCTTGCCATCCCTCAAGAATTTTTGTGCCGCCCACCTATGCTGGCCATCACTATAGATGCACAGCATGACCAGTCTGAGGAACAAACATTGAACTTTTGTGCTTAAATGATTCAAAACCAGTACTAGCACTAAAATAACATTAGAAGTGTGTTATTCTAGAGCCAACAAATTAAGTGCAAAAATATCGCTAATTTGGTGCATAATTTGGTGCTGAAAATTAGCCAATTTGGTGCAAGTTTTGGTGCAATAAACCACTTATTTAGGTACTTTTTTGCCTTTATTGGAATAAAACCGGTTAAACGCAATGATGCTGTACATATCCACATTTTCGAACAATAAACTCTGCCTGCGGTCCATTAAAAGCAGCTTATACTGCGAAAAAGAACGCTCGACATCAACAGAAACCAAAGGTGCGTACATGCTTTTGATACAAATTTCTGGATCAATCTCAGAAACAAAAGCCTCAACGTCAGGGTTTTTGCCCAAACTCGCCAAAAATTTATCACGCGCAAACCCATCTAAGCAAACCGCCGCATCATTGTAAAATCTTCCACTGCTCATCCTTTGTCAAACTCTGTGCTTCCAATTTTTCGATTGCTGTCGGCAAGAAGCTAAATGTCGCCACGTCGAATAGTTCATGCTTCAACACATCGCTTTGGATCAAAGTAGCTGCTTTTTTGACTGCTGCCAATTCGTCGTTGGTCAAGGCTTCAAGAAAGTCTCGCATTTTGCTAAAGTTGTGGCAGTAGTAGGCAGCGCATTTGATCCAGGTTCCCCAACGAGTAACCACCGCATCAGGCGGCAAGGGGCTATCTAAACCGCAAAAATTAAACAATTTTGGGACATTTTGAAAATAAAATTTCAGCAGGGGCAAAATTAGAATGAATGGGTAATTTTTGTCTGAAGTAGAAATTGTTTAATTTGGGTTGGTAATGTAAACATTGTATTCCACAAATCGTCACTTCTAGTTATTTTAAACAGTTCCACAACAGTACATACGCATGCAGTCCTTTTATCAGAAACTTAATTAAAGGTAGATTAATTTAAAAACTAACCAATAAAACTGTAACAAAATGACAATAATAAATGTACAGAAATTACAATAGTTTAAACTTTTTATACTCTAACAGTAACAATTCGCAAAATACGTCAATATTCATTAATGTTATTTTAGGCAGACGTGTTGGAACCCCCCCCGCCAAATTGCCCAAATGAACATGATGATGGGCCTCTCTCAATGTTCTTCCTCAATCCTTCTCTCAATCTATGCAAATGAATGACTTACTATTTGTTATTTCTCTGAAAAGCTGAATTTGAGCTGGCGATTTGAGCAAAATCTTCCGTCATAAAGTTAACAAACTCCGTTCGCAGTACTGTATTCTGCCCGAACCGATTCGCAAACACGATGCAAGCTGTGGGCAAGGCATGTAACATGCCTGATATTCGTAAACATCGCCTTCAAATTGTTAAAGGCCAGCAGCATGTAGGATGCTTGATCAGTAACGACAAGCCAGACCCTGTCGTATTCGATTTTGCCATCCCACAGGAAGGCACAAGAATCATTGAAGCATTGCATGATCGTAGAATTGTTGGTTTTCTCCATGTCGTACATCTATAAGAAAAAAGCTAAATTATATTTTGGCAGAACTACAGGGGCAGCTCCCCATAAATGTAATTGAGGAGACGTGTGGGAACCCCAAGCCAGACAATCTTCCTTTCCACCCAAAGGGGATAATTTTTTCTACGTGAGTTCCTGTACAAACGTATTTTTAAGTCAATATTCGGGAGTCCACAGTGATTCCCCCCAGAAAAATAGTTGATAATCCCCGTTTTTTGCCATCAAATACAGATGTATATGCATAAAGTATTAAAGTATAAAGTAAAGCATAAAGCAGAAAGTATAAAAAATATAAAGTATTATATATTTTTTATATTTTATTTTGTATACTATTTTACTTAAAGCATCTTTTTATGTATCTTTCTGTAACGACACGTTTTTGGTTGACCCAAATAATCACTTGATACTTCAAAAAGCAATACAGTTAAATATAGAGAAGCAATAAAATCAGATTTGTGAGCAAAATAATTTTTCAAATAAACGGAATTCTACATGTACGTATACTCACTTTCAAAAGCAGGGGCTTCACCGGTTTTCCAGTAAGTGGCATCACCAACACATTCAAAATGTAGCGTTGCTTTGCATCTGTAGATTTGTCGAGGATAAAACAAACTGGGTGACCAGCTATGACGGATTCAAGTTTAGAAACGGTCGCATTGTAAATCGGAGCAACGTTGTTTTGCAGTGACAAAACTGAGGGTATATGTCGGCCAGTATATTTCTCAAGAAAGGATTGTAATGCCGGATTGTTAATCTTGTGAATCGGAATATTTGATCGAATAAAAGCTGTAGTTAGATCGATTTCAAATTCTTTTGTCGCCCTGCTCACATGATCCAATTTTTTCAACAAACTTTCAAGGAACTGTTGATTTGATTGACTTTCGTCCGCAGACCTAGCACACAATTCAATATGGCGAGTGCTTTTAAGATGAGAATTCACAGGCCCTTTCTGATGCTTATTGTCAACTTTCACAACAATGTCACATTTAGAACATTTCAAAATTTTGCCGTCAGTTACAAAGTGATCTGCGGCATGATCTTTGGCTAAATTGCGCAGCTTAGTTGCTGAAATCGGAGCCATGCGATGGACAGATCAAATGCAAATGCAGCAATCAGCAATAACCGAACACATATTTATTCTACAGTAAACTTACATTTTTTTATAAACGCGCGTCAATTTGACCTTGATTTTTATACAATTTAGTGCAAATTTCCAAAAAAATGCTTATTTAGTGCAATTTAGTGCCACTAATCGAATTTGGTGCAATTTGGTGCACAAAAATATTAGGATCTAACGTTAAAAGTGCCATTTTTCGACGGTTCCTTGCATCCTTAACTTCATGCAAGTCTTTAAAAAATGTAGTGCTGCGCTAAATTTTGTTGGCTCTAGACACAGTTTCCTTCATTTGTTTAGACATCCGACCCCCATGCATTACTTGCCATCACTACTTTGCCATCATCTATTGTGCATGTATAGTCCATGGGGATGATAGAGTCCCCGAAATAAGTCTGTCTATCTCACTATTCCATCAAAAAGATTTGAGAGTTCAAGCCGTATTTGCCAAAAAATGTCCTCTCTGAACCTTATATAAAATTTTTAACTTTGTTGGATGCAAATGGCAAATGTGGCTGGCGCGGAATGTCGGAGCTTAAGATCCAAATAATTGAGTAGGCCAGCTAAAACTTGTTTTTTCGAAATGATTTTAAATTTGTTAATGATTTTTGATGTGAAGCAAACAAGAGCATGCAGGGTGAGGGAGGGGTATCACTTTGCTCTGACTTTTGAAAAACTGATGGCTATATAACCATCCTGGCCAAAAACCTTGCTATATAGCCTTTTTGGGCTCAGATAATTAGCTATATAGCCTTTTTGGGCTTGGAAAACTAGCTAAATAGTGTTTTTTGAGCTCAGAAATGCTATATAATTGTCTTTTCTGAGTTTTAAAATGATGTTTAGCTAGTTTCTCGACTCAAAAGGAGCTAAATAGCTATTTTTATTCCATAAAGGCTCTATAGCTATGTTTTTAAGTCTAAAAAGGCTATATTGCTACTTTTCTGAGCCCAAAACGGCTACAGAACCGGTTTTACAAAGCACTTAGCTGTATATCAATTTTTGATTTCTCCATTCCCTTAAAGTTTGACCTTGCACACCTGAGTTACAAAGGATAGAGCTCAATTAAGAACACTGAAAAAATGTGGCTTTTTCTTGTGCTATGAATTTTTGGTGTTTAGGTCTTTCCAACCATCTTCCTAATAGCATAACTAAGCTATGCATTTAATTTTTGCTGTTCAAAAAAGTATAATTAATTGGTGCACATTATTTGGCAATTTAATGCCTATTTTATTCTCCATGTTGCAGCCGCTTGATGTAGAAGCTATACTTGTGGGAAATGTGGAAACGGACAAGGACGCCTTCATAGCTTTGGGCACAAAATAGGAACGACCGACAGGAAACCGTCTATCAAGATTAGCAATGTCCTGCATGCTTTGAATTCTATTGACTGACCTTTTTATTTTTTGCAAAACTTTGTCATTTAGGTCATACTGAGTGTGAGGTTAGGTGCGACTGCTCTCCCCTAACTGTCTTTTTTTTTAAATTAAACTATAATATAGGAATTCATCAAAAATGTTTTTGTATTTTATTCCTCCTGTGCCATTTAAGTGCAACACATCATTTTTAGCACTTTCGTGATATTGTTTGTTGTATGTAGAATGGACTGTTAGGCACATCACTTTTGACCCCTAATTTGATGAAAAATTTGTGTTATTTAGCATTTTTTGTCAGAAATTTGAGGTCATCCCCCATTAAAATGGTAGGAGTTGGGGACATACATGGGCAGCAAACAAATTCTGGGGTGGGGTCCAATGGGGTCAACTTACCAGAAATAGCACCAAAAATTCTGTTCTAGAGGATTTCTGAATTTGGAAGAGGGGTTCAGCAGACCATATGCAGGCAGCTAAAAAATTCTGGGGTGGGGGTGCATGATTTTTTGAAGATCAAAAAATTGCCTTAAAAATGATAGTATGGCAATAAAAACACCATTTTTTGACGTTTCTCGTCCGGCACTATCTTATGGCATCAAAAAATTGCGAAAAAAATTTTAAACATTGAATTCTGGGGGTTCATACCACCCCCTACGCACATGTGTGATTGGGGCTTCTAATTCGTAATTTTAAGCCATTACGTGTATGAATTCTAGCCTGTCTATTACTTCAAAGTTTTGTTCCATTACTTTGTTTTATGTTTTGTGTTTTTTACTGTTTTGTTTCAAAATAGTAAGCTGGTTTGATAGCTTTGTCTCAGAATGTGTTTTAATTGTGACGTTTTATCACAGACTGATTCCTATATCTCAAAATGTTTGTTTACGCTATGCCATTGTCTTGCAGTATTCATATCTCACTCAGCTCATTTGCCTCAATTTAATGCCATGTCATGTGCCTTAATTTTTTGAGCATAATCTCTGATTGTCATGTTGTGATTATTAGGTGAATACTGTGTACGTGTGTGACTCAGCTTCAGGCTTGTTGATCATGTTCTGTTGAGCGAAATTTTCAAAATAATGCTGACTTAGTGTTAATTAATTTTTGATAGAATTTGAAAAGATGTTGAAAACCAAATGAGCAGGTAGGTATACGTCTATGTATTCTGAAGCCAAATCACTGTGATGCCAGATTTTTACTTCTCTAAAGTGAGCTGAATTTGGCCTTTTCCAATCCAGCAGGGAAAAAATTTTTTTAGCGGAAAAATGTCAGCATGTTGTGCACAATAATTGATATTTCAGGCGTCATAAAAGTTACCTTGGATTGACACAAAAAAAATTGTGCTTGCTGCTTCGAGACAATATTGTGCTATCTCAAAGGCGGATGGGCTTTCATTATGACGACCTTATTGTGTAGATGAGACACATAAAAGTTGTGGCAACCAGTAACAAATTTTTAGTGTACTTGCTACAGTTCTTTTTAAGTGCACTTTGCCTGATTTTTTCCTTATATTTCCATTTTTTTAATCTTATGGACCCCCAACCCGCCATGTGCATTTCTGATCTTGACTCCCTAAACCCTTTTATAACAGTGCATAATAACAGTGATATCAAAGTTATTAATTTTTAATAATTTTCCTACAACACATGGATTTATAGCTTATTTGAGCTGGTTCATGCTTAGTAAATTGTCGTATAATAATGTTGCATATCACTTTGGAAACATTCTTCCCAGAATTCCAGGCAGCAATTCACAAAGATGCTAAGACAACTGCGCTGTCGTTGTAGCTTTGATGCCATTTTTCTTCATGCAGCCAGATAGGCGTCCAAAAATGGCTTGTTGTCCTCTGACAGCACGCCGTGCGTAGAATTACATTTTGCAATAGGGATGATGAGCAGCATATAAATGCAGAATTTTATGGGATATCTAAATATGATAGTTTGGCAGAATAATATTGAATGGGTCAAAAGTTAGATCTAAACAACTGTTTTACTTTTAACTTTTTGGCCAAAATTGCTAATGCTTAACCAGCTATAAGATTCTTGCTTTATATCACCAAACAATAAAAATTATTGCATCTTATGCAGTTTTAAATAAGGATTCTAAATCACTTTTTAATTTTTAAATATCTATGAGACTCCGTAAGATATAGTCTAGAATGCGCTTATTCTGCCACAAATCTTCAATGCTGCAAAAGTGATCACTATTAGCACACTGAGGCGTCTTGTATTAATTCATGGTTCAAGTAAAGAATTTCGTAGAAGTCCTATAGAGATTAAATATTACTATTTTCTTATTAATTTTAAGGTTACCGGTTTTAGCAGGAGCAATTTCGAAGAATTTCTATAGAAGTTCAATAAATAACTTTGATTGAAGTTCTATAGAAGACTGTCAAACTTCAAAGAAGTTCTATAGAAGTTTGATGAAGAACTTTGAATAACTTCTGTAGAGCTTCAATAAATAGCTTTGATGGAAGTTCTATAGAAGTTTGATAAATAACTTTGATTGAATATCTATAGAATATTGTCAAACTTTGATAATCTCTAATAGAACATCAATGTTGTGCAAATCGAAGTTCGACAGATCTTTTATAGATTTTCAACAGAGATACAAATTGAAGTTCTAAGAGACCAAAAATAAGGTCATATAACTTTGTGTGAGCAAATAGCAAGGGTCACTTAAATTTTAATTAATAGGCATGCATGTACATAAGTAAAACAAAAGGACCTAATACATGCTTCCTTGTTGAATGATAACCTCGGATTGTATTGATTTTTGGTAGCCCATGTCTGAGTCATATGGGACAGTCTATAATTAATGCATATGCCTACATAATATATGCTCATCTTTGTTGGCGATACCATGACCTAGCACTCAATTGTTTAGCAACCCAAAGATGTTTTTCTATACACACCTTTAAAACGTTCTTGCTAGAAAAGGATCTACGACTTCACTTGTTTTTAAATGAAATTACCAACATTGAATAAATTGAAATTTGGAAATCCAGAAAGATATTTATTTGCAAGAAATTGAATAAGGCAAAACTTTTTTGCAAGCATAGATCAACAAAATCAAAATTTTTATATTTAAATCAAGGTTTTTAATCTGAAATTTAGTATGTCATTTTCGACCAAACTTAACAGGTATCAATAAAGCAGCACAATTGTGATTTAAATTCTTAAATTAGTTGAGTGATACTTTTTCAATTTATAATGCTGTTTTGAATGAAGGAGCTCTTTTCTGATATTTAGTCTTAGTACAACCCCAAATTTCATTATGACCTAAAATGAAGGTGTGAAACTTAATTGCGTCTCTAGACTGTTTATCTCCTTTAAATTTGAATAAAATAACTTTAGAATGCGAAGAAATGGACATGACTAAAGTAAGATTTTCAGCCCTCAGTCTAAGATTTCAGGTGATTAAAGCTACATCTCTGCTGTTTTGATCCAGCAAGCTAGTATGTAGTGGCACAAAAAATGAGGAGGACACCCGCCTTGTGTTTATGAAACTTATCAAAATTTTACAAAAATGCGGTTTCAATGCCAAATTAACCAAATTTTTTTATCCACAATTATGTAGCCACCAATGGAGTGGGACATTCAGTTGATCTGGGTAAAGTGCACAAGAAATGTCAGGGAATAGCTGTTTTTACAAACCAGAAATCTTTCCTGCCTTGAAATATAAGGTGTCTTGTGTCACTGTACTGATTTTTCATACTGGCAAGTACTGTATTATGGGCTCAAAATTTAAATGTGATTTATTCACAGCTGATCTTATTGTGCGCATTGTACTAGAAGGTTGTGTGCATTAAGAATAAAATTATTCTTCAGCCTTATTCATGCATCCTGCTTTAGAAATGTCCATTTGCCTTGTGGGTATTTTTAACCTCTAGATATTGAAATTTGAATTGTTCATCGATTTTTATTTGTAAAAGCTACTCGAACCAATGGAATTAAAGGTCTTAATTACACTAAACTCACGTTCAAAATGTGCAATAAAATTGCAAAAAAACTACAACTTCAAAAATTTAAGAGTGTTTTTTGCTAATAATATTGTTTGAGTTGGGCATGCTCTTGGACTTAATGATGAAATCGAACTTTACATCGACAAACGTATGGCCAAATTTTCGAAGCCAAAACCTGTAGCTGTTCAGACTCCTTCCCTGACAGCAGAAGAGCTCAAAAAATTGCTGTAGGAAAGTGGAAATATCCTGCTGCATGATTGATTGTGATTATTGTTACACATTCTTTTCACATTTGAATAATTTCTTTCCTAATAAAGCGAACTTAATATAGAATAGTCATTGTGACCAGTAAAGCTAAGCAGCTTGCAATTTCATTCAAAATCAGATTCAAATCTACTTTATATCTGCATTTTATATCGCTTTCTGACATATGCCTTCAATTTTTATGCCATTGAAATGCTCATCAATTTTCAAATAATTTTCGCACATTGGACTAAATTTTATAGTATCTAGATCAGGATATTATTCAGTAAAGTTTTTTCAATTAGCAACTTCAAAATTTCAGCTATTTTTAAGCAGCACAAATCTGACTTATCTTGGAAAATTTGTTAGTCCATGTAAATTATTGTACTCAATTAAAGTGTGTTTCCTGTATTTGTAGCATTTTTTTGCATTTGAAACTGAGAAAACAAGTAAAAGTAGTAACAAATTTATTCTGTGTTATCTGAAGGCAATGAATTTGTGTATTGTAATCCAAGTATTGAAGTTACCTATATTTATAGAAAACAAACTGCACTTTTTTCCTAGCTCAATTAGTATGATACAGTGGCATTGGTATATACGTGAATGCATAAACCATTAACAGGTTATAAGCGGCATGTAAAGAAATATGACGCACATGCACAAGAAAATATGAACAAAAAAAATAGCAGCATTAAAAAGAAAGTCATAACAGCATTTTGAAGGAATTAGTTTTTCAATTTGAACTTCTTTTTCATCACGCTTTTCAACATGAAGGCATTAAAATTTGTAATACTTAGCTTAGGAAAAAGACAAATCTTGTATAATATTTAAAGCGAATGACTGTGAAAAATATTTTCTTGTACTCCCCCTTTTAAGCCCGCTCTAGACATCCTACTATGTGCTTTGACCGATAATAATAATAAATGTACATGAAAACTTATTTATATTTTAAATGTTCCATCGCAATATTGGTTATTTTGCTTTCACTCAAATACAACTCTTCCAATGAGCACTTTTTTGCCACACACATTCTATTATACCTATATATTCCCACTCCCACAATGCGCTCTTTTTCTAATAGTTTGCTTAATTGCACTTCACTTAGCTATTAACAGTTTTTCCACTTTCTATATGTTGCTGGGTGCTTTAATTCTATCTGAAATTCTGAACTATCAGATCTCTATGTAATTAATTAGTTCCTTGAAAATGGCCCACAAGCAAACTGTCCCGCATCAGCCGCATCTCTTCTTTTTTGGCTTTTGCTCTATGTCAGCTACACAACTGAAGATTTATTCAAAATCAAAAGATTTTATCTTTTCAATACTCATTAATCCATGGAAGATTCTCACTTTTCTTCCACTTTGCTGGCAATCATTTTCTGTTTTGCAGTTTGGCTCCTGTAACCAAAAAATTTCAGCTGTTAACAATCTTGAAAAGGCAAGATAATGCATGGAAAATGATGGGAATAGGTTTACCAAAAAATATCGGAATTTTTGGCGCTTCGCATTGTAGAACTGTTGTTTCACTTGATTTAGATCTGGGCATGGCCAAAAACGGCACTTTTCACAGCTTATTCAGAAAAGAAAAATTTTTCAGAACAATTTAAATTTTTAAACTTATCGGAATCAAAACTGTCCGGAAAAGTCAGGAAATGCCTCATCAAATGTATCCTGTAATATAATTTCAACAATGTTGAGCCACCCAACCCTTCCTAAAAAATCCAACAACGCCCCTGTAAGTATGTAACAATCAACTTAAAATGTATTTGTTCTCATGTTCCTCATTTAATACAATTCTTGATACTATAATTAGTGAAAACCATTATTTTAGATATAATTTTGTTCGATAAAAATATCCATGTACTAATTTTAAATAACTGACCAACCGCATTCTTACCTGACCTTCATCAGCATTCACTTCTAGGGTCTAAAAAAATAGCGTAAAGTCAGTAACTTTGTCACAAACATTTATTACATAATTAAAAAATATTTACCATGGTATATATATGAATTTCGTTTTTTTGTCAGCTGATGTTAATATAGCCTAAATAAATTATATTGTACATTTTTATAATGTGAATATTACAAAAACATATTTTAATTTACATCTTTAGCAAAGTTATAAATTGCGCCATTGCTTAAGGTCACATTGTGACATTCATCATTTTTGATGACCTAAATAAAATGTTCTTAATTTTAATATATATATAGAAATAGGTTAAGAAATAGTCGATAAATTTTTCCAAGTCCAAGAAAATAAAAATTGATGCAATATTTGCACTGTAGTATTTTTTGTATAACTGAGACAAATTTAAACAGACTAAAAATTTTTCAGGCAGTTTCAATAAGCCCAATGACGCTCAATTCCTATTAAAATTCATGTTTGTTTGCAATATATTTATTATTCTAAAAATTGTTAATTGTGTGGCTTCTGTTTCACAACAGAAAAAATTTTAAATTCGGATATTTGCTTGACAAATGTTGTTTTGCCTGACTTTTTGGTCCTGAAATAAGGCAGGTAAAATGATATTGGAACATTATGGTTTTAGGTATGAATATAAGTTTATCAGGAAGTATTTATAGAAAAATGGTGACTATACAAAATGTTTTACTGACACAGCACTACTTTATACACTTAACCTCCAAGAGATCTACCAGAAATTACCAAACACTGCACAATACAATTATTTGAGATTTCCAGAAAATTGTATTTTGACTACCTCAGGCAACATTATTGATTTTCAAATCAGGTAAAATTGTATGTGTCAAAGCCAAAAGAGTGAAAGATGGTGAAAGTACTATAAAAGCAGCTGTAGATGCATTAAATGCTAGAAGTGTTGATTTAAAGGTGAAACCCCATATGTTTGCGTGTTTGGCAAATTTGGAGTTCCGCATCAATCCTTGCAAATTTTTATGAGCTGGTAAAAAGAAAATGCATGCATGAAGTGGAATTGTTTCCTGGCTTGATATACAAATTCAGAAATATAACATTTTTTGGTCCACCAGCACAAAATTGATCCAAACAGTGCAAAGCAGGAGCATGAGTTGCACAGAGCATATAGAATAGTTTCAACAATGCTTGAGAAATGCAGATTAGATACATAATATTTCAAACTTTACAAAAAGTTTTCCAACCTTTACAAAAAATATTCCAAACTCTACAGAAAATATTCCAAACTTAACAAAACATATTTCAAACTTTACAAAAAATATTCCAAACTTTACAAAAAATATTCCAAACTTCACAAAAGTACTATACTTGAGCATGTAAAATTAATTCCAAATTTCACAAAAAATATTCCAAATTTAACAAAAAATATTCCAAACTATGCAAAAAAATGTTCCAAACTTCACAAAAAATATTACAGACTGTACAAAAAATATTCCAAACTTTACAAAAAATATTTCAAAATTTTGCAAATTTTTAGATCAACACTGATGACATGGATGAAGTTATGTGTTCATCAATGATTTTTGTGTGGACATTTGCAAAAGTAAAACCTAGCCTAAGGGCTTAAAAATTCCCACAAATCAAATAGAAGGCAAAGAGATCAGGCATTTTCTGATAAACTTTGAGAAGCTCAAAATAGCATGATCATCAAATTTGAGCAATATTGGCCTATACTGGTTGCTCAATTTTGGCCAAAAATAATCATCAATGGCATCATTAGACAAATGTGCGTATGTAGAATATGTTTGAAAAAACACTGACCAATAGACTCCATTTTTGATCTTAAGATTTAAGTTACTATTTATAGCTTTACAATATCAGAAAGCCATTAGTCAAATTTAGGAGGGTAACCCCTCCAGCACACCAAATAATCAGTTTTCTTGCCTTTACAAATTTTAAACGTGTAAGTTAATCATTTATATCATTATAGTATGTATTCTAAGTTCTATTTCCCTTTTCGTGTACAAGGCAAACTCAAATTTTCCAGACGGATCTTGGACATCCAGAATTAATTGCATTGACCCAAATCTTATTTGAAATTCTCTAGTTCCGACCACCAATGACGCAAATTGTCACTTTAATTGCAACAAAAGCGTCCTTTAGAATCTTATTACATTCAATGGAATGAATATAAAATGTATGTCCCCATAATTGAACAAATTGAGGACAAATCGAACCATGAAGTAATACTGAATAACTTAAAAGTATAACAGCTACTTCTAACTCTCTATGCTGAAGTTATTTAACACTTTTAAATTTCCTCTGAAGATAATTCATTTTAGTTCTCTAAAATTAAAAGACAGGAATAATTTCATAGTCAGAAAAGAAGAAAAAAGTTAGTTGGAACGTCTGATAGTATTCTCTGATTAGTGCATTTATTGTTCTCTCCATTTTGTTGCCTCAATTATTTTGTTCTGAAGGTAATCCTTATGGATTAAGGAAAACTATTGTTGTGTGCTATGTTTAAAGAATAAAATCAACCCCAAAAGACCACAGAAAGTTTTTAATAACTAAACATTGCTAGCAGGCGGTGATAAATTTGGCAAGCACGCCACAGAATGGTAAAATCTCTCGCTAGCAGTTTTGGGATATTTTTTGGAAATACCAAAAATTAAAAAAACATTTTTCTGATTTATCCTTCTTTTTCAGATCTAGTGACCTGTCCCAAAATGAGGTGGCATTATTAATCCCTTTAAGCTAAGGTTTTCCTTATTTTCTTTAGCATGTTTGACCTTTACTTTTACTGCATGCATGAATTCATTGTGTCAGTGAAGTACGCTTAGCACTTAATTTAAACCAGCCATAACCCAATAAGAAAAAAAGGGAACTTATTGTAGGATAAAACGGTTTTGGAGTCTTTCAGAATAACTTCAGAGAAACCGAAAATAGGAGAAAAACCGCATAGTGGAGAAACATTTAACCTGAAGAAATTGGACAAACCAAATTGAATAATTTTACCCCCAGACCCACATATAATTTCAATCAAAGATGTGCTGTGGCTGGACAAAAACGTTAAATTCAAAAAGGAGGAAATAAAAAGATCTTCTTGATAGCAAAGCTTATTCAGATTTAAACAATATGCCAAAAATTGAATTTATTGAAAATCACAAAATCCCAGAACATCTCAAATATTTAAACTTGGATATTGAATTCTTGCTAGGCAAACGTCCGACACCGCTTTTATGCACATGTTGCATCATTCATGGAAATAATTTCCCGAAAAAAGTGAAGTTAGATGAAAAAGTTGATGCTGATTCGGAAAATGGACAGCCTTTGTCCATAAAAGCCGAAAACCCGAAAGCCAGACTGGGACGTTGGCTCAATCAGGACAAACGTTATTAATCAAATTTGTAAGTCCCAAATTCAGATTAATAAAATACAGGAGGATGACCTTTTGAAAACAAAAATTGAATCACTAAATTATCTAGAAAATGAATGGACAGACCTTGATATATATATATATAAATTTATTGGTATTCAAAATATGAACAAACAGTGTAATGAACAATTTGCCTTGAAAGTCTTATTTAAAGGATGTAAGAATCAAATCCCTCGAATAAAATCTCGGAAATCCTCGATTTGTTTTGAAAACCTAAAAATAATTACTACCCAAATTATATTTTACATTATTTCAATTTTTTAAATTTTTATTAGATTTATTTTTCCGCAACTAAATATTCATTTTTCAGTCGAAGATGAGAGACGAAGAATAATGATTCCACATACAATTGCTGTGAAATTGCAGTTGGCATAAGTGCCATGACGGCAAAAAACGCCAACGGACCATTAAAATACAATTTAAATTATATGTCAAAACGTGTGCTATTATATATAAAATGCGTGTTTTTCTTTACTTTCAAACAAATAATATTTTCGCTCTTAAACTCAATTCGATCAGTTAATTATGCCAGTATATTGAGTATTGCATTATTACCAATCATCAACTCGTGAAATTAATGAGTATCAGTTATGTGCCTCTAGCAAAGGTGGATATGCTACAAATTTGCCTAAATCTGTGACCTGTGACTTACCTGTCCAGAATTTAGAAAATCCTCAAACTTTGAATATTTCACTTTATATTTCAAGA
The DNA here is from genome assembly GCA_036768485.1 of Mermis nigrescens. Classification (NCBI taxonomy): domain Eukaryota; kingdom Metazoa; phylum Nematoda; class Enoplea; order Mermithida; family Mermithidae; genus Mermis; species Mermis nigrescens. The sequence goes on along the minus strand of JAVLUZ010000257.1, from coordinate 75,090 downwards.
ATCCAACCAAAATTGAAAAAGCAATAGAATGCAGTATAATATCTTGTAAAATCTGCACAAATATGGGATTCTCTGGTGGAAAAGGAATAGTTTTGGATAGGTCAACCCAAATTAGCACATCTCCCAAAATTTGCCTAAAGTCTTATGAAAAATTGGACTATATGGGTACAAAATTAATAAAAAGTACTTTTGAATTTTGGAGTACTAATTTTTCATTAATCATCAATTTTAAGTGGTGCTGCAAGGATGTATATGATGATGTTTTAAATTTTATTGTGGAAGAAGGAAAATAGCAAGCTGGGATGGAAATACCATGACTAGTGACCTTGGAGATGTCGGACATTGTCACCCTCAGAGTGGAAAATGTATCACCTCTCAAACCACTATTGTTTGGAGAAACATAACTTTTTCTGAAGTTTTTCCATTCGTCTTAAAGGGAACATATCTAGCTCTTATAAATAGCATCATATATAATTGTTGATGATTTACAAGCTGCGTTTGTTATACAAAAATGATTACTTGAATGCAGAGAAATAACAAATGCATTTGTCTCTGAACAAGGGATTGTCATTCAATTTCAGAATATGAACCCGAAGTTTAATCTTAAGCAGAATAAAACTAAAAAATTAATCATCTCTGAATATAATCCTATTAATTTAAAATTAAATTATCTAGAATTACGCTTATTAAAAAATGAAGCTGAAAATTTTTGGAGAATTTGGATTGAGCTTTGTGGTCATTTACAAAATCATTTAAATGTTGTTTGGCAACTTTTATACATTGATCCTACAATCAGTGCTCATGTCTTCTTTCAAAGAATGGATATCACGGCGGATTTTTCAGGTGAGGCTTTACCAATTTGGGAATGCAAGAAAGTCAATGTTACATATGTATACACGGATTGGAAAATTAATAACACATGCTATAAGCATTTACCTGTATTATACGAGCAAAAAATTTGGTTTGCTTAGCCTCCCAGCTTATGACCTTATCCCTTATTCGAAACAATTGATTGTTCACATAAAAATAATCGAAATTTATAATCATGGACGTTTTGGATAACCAATTTCGGATTATCTCATGTCGTGGACATCCCTTTTGAACTAAATTGAAAAATTAACACTTCTTTCTTTCAATTTAATACCCGCACAGTCTTTTATAATAATTTTAATCAACCTTATTTCGAAGTTTTCAAAAATTATTTATATAAAACCGAACACTTGGAGAAAACCTTACATAAGCTCATAGATTATATTTTGGAAATGTCTTTGGATCCAAATACCCTATATGAACTTCTTGTAGATACTGGAACCGGAATTAAAAATGTAATAGAGGGAAGTGGAAACATACGTGGGCAGCAAGAAAATTCTGGGGGGAAGTGCAAGATTTTTTGAAGGTCGAAAAATGGCCTTAAAAATGGTGGTATGGCGATAAAAACACCATTTTTCGACGTTTCTCATCAAGCACTATCCATTGGCATCAAAAAATTGCGAAAAAAACGAAAAAAATTTTCAAAAATTGAATTCTGGGGGGTATTTTGATTTCTGGGGGGGGGGGGTATTTTGGTTTCTGGGGGGTGCATACCCCCCCCAAACCCCCACGCCCAGGTGTGAGTGGAAATGCTATTAGAAATTTTGCTACTCAAACTCAGACCAATTTTACAACTAACTTAAATGCACTACTGAAAGGCCCATTCCAATTAATATTTAATTTATTACTCGTAGCCACACCTGGGCGTGGGGGGTTTTGGGGGGTATGCACCCCCCAGAAACAAAATACCCCCCCAGAAATCAAAATACCCCCCAGAATTCAATTTTTGAAAATTTTTTTCGTTTTTTTTGCAATTTTTTGATGCCAATGGATAGTGCTTGATGAGAAACGTCGAAAAATGGTGTTTTTATCGCCATACCACCATTTTTAAGGCCATTTTTCGACCTTCAAAAAAAATCTTCTCAGAATTTTCTTGCTGCCCACGTATGCTCGTAGCCCTTATTTTGCTAATTCTTGGTTATTTTGTTTACTTGTATATTACAAAAAGACAATCTAGCCAGAATCGCCCACTACGTCGAGAAATCTGACCTCAAGAAAATTGCAAAATAGGTCACTTCGATTTTTAATACCAAAGAGACAAAAACTGGAAATTTCTAAATTAATCCCAGATCCTCAAAAATTGATGAAATGGACAAAATAACTAAAAATAACAAACCAAACGAGTGTCAAGTTACCATTGGTTTAATCCAAAATATTAATGAGAAAACTTTACATATAGAAGTGATTATCAATGAACAAATTAAAATACTTGGACTAATTGATACTGGTGCAGTTTATTCCTTACTTGACTCAAAAATCGCTAACTTAATTAGAACCTAGATAAAAAATACGAGAGACTAATGTTAAACCAATAGCAGCAAATGGAGGCATCATTCCTATTATTGGATCCGCAATTATTTCAGTACAATGTCAAGATATTTATGAAAAAATTGTAGTCTATATTCAAGAAAATTGTTCTGCCCAATTAGTTTTAGGTTCAAATTTTTTATCGCGTTTTTATAATATTCGCCTAAATTGGCAAAATTCCTCCATAAAATTTAGAGAAATTCCCATACTGTGCTAATGGCATGACCTTAAAACCATCTAAAATGCGAAATACCGCAATTTTGACACACAATATGACTATTCCCGAGCGAGCAATAGCAATAGTGGAAGCAAGAATTCCTGCACTTTATCCCAAAGACAAAACAGTTGTTTTTCATCCACAAAAACATAAATTCTCAGGAGGTCATTTATTTGGCGAATTCACTATGCATCACTAAAAATTGTATTGTCCCTGCACAAGTCCTAAATACTAATACATTTCCAGTTCAATTATATGAAGGTACACGCCTAGGTACAATTTGCATGCACCAACAGGACCCAACCCATGTGCATACAAAAAATACAGCTGTCACCCAGCAATCAAGCATTCAAACAATGGACGATGAAGCAATAAGCTCAGAATGGATCAAAGAAAATGCCGATATTTCTCCTTCAATAAGTAAAGTGCAAAAAGAGCAATTACTCCTACTTTTAAGTCACTATCCGCATTTATACGGCAGAAATGAAATGGACAGTGGAAAAACGAATTTAATGAAACAAGAAATTGATACTGGAAATAGCAAACCAATAAGGATGTATGCTTTTTGAACCTCCCCTAAAGAAAAAGAAATAATAATGGATGAGGTTAAAAATTTGGAAGAAAAAGGTATAATTAGACCAAGTACTTCACCTTGGTCTACAAACGTTGTATTAGTACAAAAGAATCAATGAAAACATAAAATGTGTATTGATTTTCGTGGTTTGAATACAATTACTGAGAAAAATGTTTACCCCTTACCCGGAATTGATATTTTGGATATGTTAAATGGGATGAAATCTTTTACCTTAGATCAAGCTAATGCGTATTTTTCAATTCCTCTTAAAGAATCTGATAAGGAAAAAACAGCTTTTATATCCCCCATAGGCATACATGGGCATCAAAAATTCTGAGGGGGTGCAAGATTTTTTGAAAGTCAAAAAATGGCCTTAAATATGGTGGTAGGGCGATAAAAACACTATTTTTTGACGTTTTCATCAAGCACTATCCATTGGCATCAAAAAAATTGCGAAAAAACAAAAAAAAAATTTCAAAAATTGAATTCTGGGGGTATTTTGATTTCTGGGGGGGGTATTTTGGTTTCTGAAGAGTGCATACTCCCCAAACCCTCCCATACACCCAGGTGTGCCCATATAGGACTTTATGAATTCAATTTTTTACCATTTGAGCTTTGTAATGCCCCTGCATAATTTTCAAGTTCAATGGATATAGTGTTATCTGGCTTACAATGGTCAATTTGTCTGGTATATTTGGATGATTTACTAATTTTTGCAAAGGATTTTATGCAAATGAAAGGGAGATTAGAAATTCTCTCGAAAAAGTTAGATGATCGACATATGGAATTGCGCTTATCAAAATGTTAATTTGCATACAAAGAAGCAAAATATCTAGGATATAAAATCTCGGCTAATGGTATACTTCCTGATGATAAAAAGATAGAAGCAATTAGAGACATGCCAAGCCCTAAAATTATAAAAGATATTAAATCTTTCCTTGGAATAATCTCATATTATAGAAAATTTATTGAAAATTGCTTCAAAGTTGCTGAACCACTTAATAAGCAATTGAGAAAGTTTTCTACTTTTACTTGGCAAGAGGAGCAAGAAAAAGCTTTTAACCTTCTTAAAGAAAGATTAATTAACCCCCCTATTTTAGCACATCCAGACTTTAAAAAGTCATTTATTTTACAAACAGATGCATCCTTACAAGGAATAGGTGCTGTCTTGTCCCAAGTTAATGATGATAAAAAAGAACACCCCATCGCATATGCTAGTCATACTTTGGAACCACCTGAGAAAAATTATCCAATTACAGAATTAGAAACACTGGCCATAGTAGAATTTGTAAAGTATTTCCGCCCATATTTATATCAACAAGAAGTAATAATAGAAACTGACCACACTGCTGTCAAGTCTATTTTAGAAAAAGAAAATCCATTGCCAAGGATCGCTTGTTGAGAATTAGCCCTTGCTGGAACTAAAATTCTGGTGCAACCGAGAAAAGGTATTAAAAACCAGAATGCTGATGCATTATCTAGGCTTCCAAATACAAATCAAAACTCATGTTTTGACATTGATAGAAATGAATTTCTTGAGGAAAACAAGATAAATATGCTAGAAAAAGAGACTATTTCAGAAATAATAAAAATAAATAAATAAAATGTTTCTGAAGGTGAAAATAATATGCAAATAACTTTACACTATAATTCATATACAAAAGAACAAGCCAATGATGAGCACCTCAAAGCTTTGAAGGAAAAACCTATTGACTTATTTGATGTACAAAGTAAGGATAAAGAATTATCTTATATCCACACCTGGGCGGGGGGTTTGGGGTATGCACCCCCAGAAACCAAAATACCCCCCCAGAATTCAATTTTTGAAAATTTTTTTCGTTTTTTCGCAATTTTTTGATGCCAATGCATAGTGCTTGATGAGAAACGTCAAAAAATGGTGTTTTTATCGCCATACCAACATTTTTAAGGCCATTTTTTGACCTTCAAAAAAATCTTGCACCCCCCAGAATTTTCTTGCTGCCCACGTATGCTTATATCCAAACAAATTTATCAGATAAAAATGGAAATTTTCTGATAGATAATAATTTACTTTACAAAATTGAGAGAAATGGCCGAAAGTTATTAATGATTCCAAAAATTTTGCAAAAATTAATAATGCAAACACATCATGATAATCAACTAGCTGGACATTTTGGATCATGAAATACGATCAAATTGATTACTCAAAAGTATTATTGGAATACTTTACATAAAGATGTAAATCTATATTGTCTGACATGTGACAAATGCCAGCAAAATAATGCAATCAGAAAGAAAATAGTTGCAAAATTACAACCCACAGCATGCACAGCGCCAATTTAAAGGATGGCAGTAGATTGCATGGACCCATAAATATAACTGAATCTGGTAATCGATTCATTGTGGCTTTTGTAGATTATTTTACTAAATATATAGAAGCTTTTGCTACTCCCAATATAAGCGCACAGACTATTGCAAATATTTTTGTCACTCAAATTGTATGCAGACATGGATCACCGAGAATACTTCAATCTGACAGAGGAAGTGATTTCACATCAACATTAATGAAAGAAGTTACTGAGATTTTTAAAACTCAAGAGTTTTCACGGCAGCATATCATCCTATAGCAAACAGACAAATAGAACGTATAAATCAAATGTTGAGTACTAGATTACGTATATTTTTCAGAATCAAATCCATATGATTGGGATACACACGTCCCTTATCGTGTATACGCATGTAATACGCACATAAATGAAAGTACAGGGCATACCCCTTTTGAATTAGTTTCATGGAAGAACACCGAGATTACCAATTGACTTTATTATGGAACACAAAAAGCCGTTTTATTCAATAGATTAAGAATCATATGACCAAGAAATAAAACAACATTTTTCTGAAGCTTTAGAACAAGTCCAAAGTCAAATTAAAATTTCTTAAGATAAATATGAGAAAATTTACAACACAAAAGCAAAAGAAACGGAAATTCAAGAAGGAGATTTTGTTCTACTGGAAAATGAAACGTTGAAAAAGGGAATATCTAAAAAGTTACAACCGGTTTACAAAGGCCCTCATAAAGTCATAAAGGTCAAATATCAAACTTGATTATAGAAATAAGCAATGACTTTGAGCAAACAGTTCATATAAATTGCACAAAGAAGTACAAAATCGAATTAAAGAAGATGGCATTGAAATAAAGAATGAAAGGTTGATGCTCAAAGAAAGAGAACAAAAAGGTAAAGAAAATGAAAGACCAAAGCATGGATATTTTTTGCGAAGTCGAGTGAAGAAATTATTTTCAAACAAGGACGTTTGAATTCAAGAAGAGCGAGGCGTGTTACCAAGAAGTAATTCTTTTTAATCTTCAATTAATGATTATGTATTTAAATACTCTTTGTAAGTTTAATCTGAGCTTGATATATTTTAGTAATATTTTCAGGATGCTTTCTGTATTACTCTTAGTGGGCTTTTCCTTTGATTCATACTGTAGTTCAAGCTTGAACGTGTAAGTTAGTTGTTTATATCATTATAGTATGTATTCTAAATTCTATTTTCCTTTTCGCGTACTAGGCAAACTCAAAATTTCCAGACGAATCTTGGACATCCAAAATTAATTGAATCAATCCAAATCTTATTTGAAATTCTCTAGTTCCGACCATCAATGACGCAAATTGTCACTTTAATTGCAACAAAAGCGTCCTTTAGAATCTTATTACATTCAATAAAATGAATATAAAACGTGTGTCCCCATAATTGAACAAATTGAGGACTAATCGTACCATTGAAGTAATACTGAATAACTTAGAAGTATAACAGCTACTTCTAACTCCCTATGCTGAAGTGATTTAACACTTTAAAATTTCCTCTGAAGATAATTCATTTGACTTCTCTAAAATTGAAAGACAAGAAGAAAAAAGTTAGTTGGAACGTCTGATAGTATTCTCCGATTAGCGCATTATTGTTCTCTCCATTTTGTCGCCTCAATTATTTTGTTTCAAAGGTGATTCTTATAGATTAAGGAAAACCATCATTGTGTGCTGTGTTTAAAGAACAAAATCAACCCCAAAAAGACCACAGAAAGTTTTTAATAACTAACACATTGCTAGCGGGTGGTGACACTGGGCTGGATTTGGGGTATGCACCACACCTAGGCGTTGGAGGGTTTGGGGGGTATGCACACCCCAGAAACAAAAATACACCCCCCCCCAGAAATCAAAATCCCCCCACCCCCAGAATTCAATTTTTAAAATTTTTTTCGTTTTTTTTTGCTATTTTTTGATGCCAATGGATAGTGCTTGATGAGAAACGTCAAAAATTGTGTTTTTATTGCTATACCACCATTTTTAAGGCCATTTTTTTGATCTTCAAAGAATCTTGCACCCTCCTTCCAGAATTTTCTTGCTGCCCATGTATGGTATGCACCATCTAGAGACTAAAATATCCCCTAGAATTCAATTTTTGAGATTTTTTCTAGTTTGTTTGAAGCTGCGTTATGCTGAGGACAAATCTTTTTACTAGTTTTGAGATTATAGATTGAATACTGTGAAATACGATCAGAATTTAATTTTAAGTAATTTGTGAGACTGTAAAATCTTTTGAAATTCATTTTAAAAAATGAATAATTTAAAACCCAGGTTGCATGGTTGATCTGGGTTTAAATGAATTTTTTGCCAAAAAAATGCTAAAATAGCATAAAAACTAAATTTTAATCATTTTTCCAATTTTCGTACTTTCCGCCTTATTTTATCTAGAAATTTTCCTTGCTGAGATGCCCCCATGTGCATGTATTGTTGTTACTTAATTATTTACTGTTCGAAGAAAGCACGTACACAACAAGTCAGGAATGAATAAGTGATGTACAACTAATTTTGCTTCATCTGTCGCGATAATTCAGTAAAACATTAATCGCAAAAAGTTGCTAAAATTACAGTAAAAATGAGCTTGAGGCAGCCATATAGATCAGCCAATACATCGGATATGCTAAACCTTTGCAAATGTGATCTGTTTTGCATGTTTGATAAAGAGAAATACGATATGACAAATCTTCAAAGGCTGACATAAAAGAATTCGCAGTAATTTCAAGTGATTTGAGGATTTTTGAGCATATCATCCGTATATAATAGCGGTTCTGGGGGTCAGCCTTCAGCCTGAAAAATAGGCATAAATTGACAGTCATTGCAGCAAAAAATTTTAATTTTCATAAATTCCCATGAATTTTTCCATTTAGGTCCCCTCTCATAGGTGCATGTCTCTTCTCCCACACGTATGCATGGGTCAGCATACTACTGAAAACTTATGCAAAATTTTTTGTCAAGTTGTGAAAATTTTTTGTCAAGTTGTGAAATATTTTTGTCAAGTTGTGAAATATTTTTGTCAAGTTGTGGAATATTTTTGTCAAATTGTGAAATTTTTTTTGTCACGTTGTGAAAATTTTTTGTTAAGTTGTGAAATATTTTTACATGCTTAAGCATAGTACTTTTGTCAAGTTGTGAAAATTTTTTGTCAAGCTGTGGAAATTTTTTGTCAAGTTGTGAAATATTTTTGTCACATTGTGAAATATTTTTGTCTCATTGTGAAATATTTTTGTCAAGTTGTGAAAATTTTTTGTCAAGTTGTGAAATTTTTTTTTCAAGTTGTGGAAATTTTTTGTCAAGTTGTGGAAATTTTTTGTCAAGTTGAGGAAATTTTTTGTCAAGTTGTGAAATATTTTTGTCAAGGTGTGAAATTTTTTTGTTATGTTGCAAGATATTTTTGTAAAATTTTTATATTCTGCTGAAAGTGTGCAGTTTTATGAGTTTTTTGCTAAAATAATAGGAATTCGTCAATAAGACAAAAAAAGAGAAAATAAAGATGTAAAATATGAGTTTTCAGCTCTCAATTCCATTGTCTCAGCTTGATCAAAAGCTGTTTACACCTTAAAAAATTAAAATTGCTTCAATTCTGCATCATGAATGCAGGTATACTGCATCCATGACCCCAGCTGGCACGACGTGGACGTATGAATGTTGCGGAATTATTGACCGCACATTTCAAATAAAATTCATGTGACTCACCAAAAATTCCTATAACTGCAATCAATTTCTCAGAAAGTATTAATTTGTATGTTTTCTATCCTTTCTTTTAGGGGCTAGGCACCATAAGGTCGAAAATTGCCTTAAAAACACAATTTTTCAACGTTTCTCATTGAGCACTATTCATTGGCATCAAAAACTCACAAAATAGACAAAAAATGGAATCCTGGGGGGTATTTAGGTTTCTTGGAGGGGCTGCATACCCCCTCCAGACGCTCTAAGTAGTAGCTAGGCAGCCAAAACATGACTTAGTATCAGGAAAGTATGAGTCATTGTCAAAGCACTACAAAAAATTTCAGTATGTTACATCATATTATGCAATATGCGGACAATGATGACACAACACAAACTCGTTCCGGAACGGGTTTGCAAGTTGTTCCGGAACGGCTTTTGCAGAGCTAGTGAGCTCATTCTTCTCAAGAACTATGGCGGCGCATTTCGAATTTCCAGCTTTCAACAATCTATTGGTGGTGGTCGAGTCGGAAATTTGGGTCGGAAATGAGCGACTCATTGGCGTAATATTATGAAAAATTTTGGAGCATGGACAAATAGACGTTCGGAATGCAATAATGGCGCAATTTTGGGCTACTATTGTCGAAGACGGATTGTTGCAGGAATTATGAGAGCCGGTTATAGATCGCCAGACACTTCAAAAGTTGGTTGATAGCCGATTATGAGCCGGCAAAGAAAAATCATCTGGTTCATTTTCCAAGAATTTATCAAATCATCAAAGGCCGACAGAACAAATTTTGGATTGCCCGATTTTTGGGACGTTGTTTTTGGCAAAGAGGAAGGAGCGCAGGTTGGCTGGGGATGAGAGGCAAATGATTATTACATTGTCAGCAAAATGTTTAGGACTAGAGTGAAGCAATTTAACTCTGAGGCCAGGGGCTATAACCTATGTTTCCTACGCGTGCAGGAGCTCCATGGTTTTGGCGGATTCCTCCAGTCCATTTTGAACAGTGTGTTGGATAGGATTTTAGATGGTTTTAGCCCCAACAATTTGGTCGGAGTTGAGCTAATTCACCCGAGTCTAGACCGGCACGTAGCAATTCCTTTTGCCCCAGACAATTTATGAACGCCAATTGGATTTTGAGCATCGCAGAACGAGTAAACCAGTCGAGGAAGGATTTTCGTTCAATGCAGTGAATGACTGAAGCTCCAAAATTTTGCTTCGGCCGAAGCCAAAGTTTCAGCCAGCTCTTGCTTTGGCTTTGGCCAAAGCTTCGGCCGAAGGCCGAAGGCCAAATCTGTACAAATTCTTTGATTAGTATGAAGAATGAATTGCAAATTGAGTCATGAATATGGAAGTTAAGCTTGATTATGTTTCAGGAGTGAATATGAAGTAATAAAACAGTGTCAATAATTGCAAACATTCTATTCAAAAGCGCAATTAATTCTCTTCATTAGCACTGATTTTATTATTAGACATTTCATCTATATCAGCAACTAATGCGTATTGATCATCACCAGATTCTAGGGATGTAGCGGATACCCGCACCCGCTATTCCAAAAACGTGCACCCGCAGCATCCCTATCAGATTCAGTATCCTGAATATATAAAAATATAATGTATTATTAGGGAATAAAGCCTGCAATTCTTGAGAATTATGAAAACAATTAATTGATTAATTCCTAATTTTCATGCTGATACTTAAATTTGTAAAAGTAATAAAAAACACTGGTACACATTAGACACACTATATACAACAAGTACAAAGATGGCATTGGAATTTCGAGTAAACAAAGACATGCCTTCAAATGTGAGACATGTAGGAATGAAGGTGTGGCTTTTCCCTTAAGTGTCATTATTTCCGCGATCACTATTGATTCATTCATAGTCAAACTTTTCAAAAATGGAATCAGATGCGGAGCAGATATAATGCTTAGATGAGTCAGCTTTTGCTATTAATACATTATTGTTTGCTGTTTATATAGTCAAAGTTACTGTTGTGAGCATATTTTAACAAAACTTGAGGTGACTAGAAGATAAATTGATCTAAATGGCGTCGTCTTGGGTTAGTTATATTGCACTTTGTCTAAACTTCAATGTGAATAAAAAACTGCCTCAAAAAGCTTCGGCCTTTGGCCTTTTTTCCCTTTGGCTGAAGCTTTGGCCGAAGCCAAAGCTCGGTCGTTCCCTGGTTTGATGAGGTAATAAGTTCGAATGTTATAATCATTAACGCCCCATGGGTGGCGGAACAGATTGTAAGAAAATTTCAAAAAGGAGAATAGTAAATTGGGACACTTGGTTTCAAAGACATTGTGGGAATGGGGGTGTTTTATCCAAATCCAAAACACGGATAAATTATGTTTAGCTAGGGCTGTATTCATGAGAAAAGCTAAATTAGACAACCACCCTCAATGGAATACGATTAGGAAAGGGGATAAGAGGAGAGGGACATTACAAAAATGTTTAGCTGAAAATTTAATGGTCGGAGTGGGTCTAGGGAGCATAGGGCACTCTGCGGGATAGAGAAGTTTGTGAAATTCAGGCCGTTTTATCAGCCACATACCAATTAAAAGTCTATTCTCGAGATTTTAACAACTCCTTAATTTTTGCAGGCCCTACGGCCAAAAAGATTACACATTTATACCACCACCACAATCATTTTGATTTAATAACCCGAGTCCCCGCATTTTTTGGTTCTGTATATTATTGTGAAACATGTGATAAACCGTATGATCATTCTGAGCAACATGAATGTAATAAGGGCAGAATGTAGATGTTGTGATTTGTCGCCGGAATGTACATTTGTAAATTAGCAATTATGTAACAAATGTAATCAATGGTTCGTGAGCGAATCCTGTTTTGACAAGCATAAATTAGGAAAACCGTCAAAAACAAACGATCAACCTCGTCTTTCAGTCTGTCAGGCTCTTAAACGTTGTAAATCTTGTAATCAATTATTATGCAGCAAATACGGTAAAAATCATAAATGTAATCAGTTTTTCTGTAAAACTTGTAACTGTAATGTAGATTGAGACAATCATTAATGTTATATGAAACATATGAGACAATAATTCTGAACCAAAACGAAAACCTTTCTTTATATTTTTTGATTTCAAAACTCGTCAGGATGTAGAAATTGGGGAAAACAAGTACGGATTTTTGTCAGAACTGTGGCAAGTATGCGTTTTTGGGTGATAAATGTCTAGAAAAATTTTGTAAATATAGTTATTTAGCAAGCAGCATTGGGAGCGCAACCGTTTTAGCCCATAATGCTCCAGCGGTTTTTCGATTCACGGATTTTTACTCCCGAATATTTACACAAAAATTGTACAGTCTTACCCAAAATTGTAATGCACGGTCTCGAAGTCATAATGTTGGAAGTGGGGGTGTTTGGGTTATTAATTCGTTGAAATTTCCTTTCCATGCCCCTTTCTTCTCTCCCAAAAACTTTTGGGATTCCAGAGCTGAAAGAAGGGGTACTTCTCACATCTTTTCAACACAAAAAACAACCAAAAGTGTATTGGCCCCTACCTGACTTCGAGCACTACTCACCCAACACTATGAAAGACGAGGCGCGATAGGAATTTTTTTAAATGGTACAAAACTAAAAAAGCAAAAAACGAACCCTTCAATTTACAAAAAGAGCTTGTAGAATACTGTGATTCCAATGTAGATATTTTAAGGCAATGTTGAATAAAGTTTCGTCAAATTTTTTCATTGACGAAACGAGCGTAGATCCTTTTTCTAGTCAGTTTAACAATAGCTTTGGCCTGTAATCACGTTTTTCCGTAAGAATTTCCTGAAAGTTGAATGTATTGGCATTGTTCCAGCTCGCGGTGTACCGATCTCAAGAAAATCAATCAATAATAGCATTAAACTGATTAAAATGGCTTTCAGAAACTCAAAATATCCAAATTCGACATAAATTAAGCGAGGGCGCGGTAAGAATTTGGTGGTTTAAAGTTGACGGGATCTCGGTAAACACAATCTACAAATTCAACAGCTGTTACTATCACGGGTGAACAAATTGTAATATTGTAAATAGAAAACAGCGGACTCTAGATAATCGAATGTTCGAGGGAAGCCTATCAGGCTACTGTAGATAGACGTAAAAGCGTTAGAAAATTTGGGTTATACAGTTGTAGAAAAATGGGAATGTGAATTGAAGCCGAGAGCTTGAACAAAATGTAAAATATGAAAAGTTTTTTTCGATTCTGTAAATTTTGTAACTCTATTATCGCAGAGAGAAGCATTTTACGGCAGTTGTACAAATGCTGTAAAAGTTGTATCACAAATGTAAAAGAAGGCGAAAAAAATTTCTTATACATATGTATGTAGTTTGTATCCCTGGGTATGTGCAAGACGGGCGAATTTCCCATTAAAACACCCTGTAATTATTACTGAAAATTTTGTTTCGTTGTATTATAAACCATATAATGGTATTATTGAATGTACAGTTGTCCCCCCTCGGGGTTTGTACCACCCAGTCCTACCATTCCAGCACGATGGTAAATTATTATTCCCTGTGTGCCGGACCCGTGTTTTTGAAAAGCAGGACGTCTGTGAGCATTCAGACGAAGAGAGGTCAATCACAGGCGCCTGGGTTTCCTTAGAATTGTACAAATCAATTGAGAAAGGCTACAATATATCAAAAATCCACGAAGTTTGGCACTATACAGAAATCGAAAAATGTCTGACCCAGCGACTAAAGAGGGTGGCCTTTTCACAGAATATATCAACACGTTTTTACAATTAAAGCAGCAGGCAGACGGGTGGCCAAAGGGATGTACAACGGAAGCGGAAAAAGACAAATATATAAAGATGTTACGAAGAAATTGAGGGTATAAGGTTAGACAGGCAAAAAATTGAGAAAAACTCAGGCATGCACGCGTTAGCTAAATTTATGTTAAATTCTTTTTGGGGAAAATTTGGACAGCGCAATAATCTATCTCAGTTCGAATATTTCACCAAGCCGGAAAAATTTGTAAAGTTAATGTTTGATCCTACGAAAAAGTCAGCACTGTACAGTCTTTAGGCGAACGCATGGCATGTACAACTTATGTCGTAGAAGACAAATTTCTAGAAGCGTTAAATAAAATAAATCCTGTAATAGCTTCTTATGTAACAGCACAAGCTAGACTTGAATTCTATTCATATTTATTAGACACGTGCATTATTTATTTTGACACCGATTCAATTATTTATTTAACTCAGAAAAACGAGTAATTTAAACAGTTCCGATAAGCCGTTACTTGGGCAATGTGACCAACGGAAACAGCAGTTTTGGGGAGATCGGGCTCACATTTGTGAATTCACTGCAGGAGGGCCAAAAAATTATGCGTACAGGGTTACTATTGATCTAGAAAATATTGTAAATCAGACTCATAAAATATGGGGACTTTCCGTTTAACGTTCAACACTAGAAAAGAAATCGATTTCTATATTATGAAACAAATAGTCATTGGTTTCTGTTCAGGCAACGAGATCATAAAGACCGTTTTGGAAAAGAAAATTATCAGGTATAATATAAAAAACGTTTTTACCACGGTGTACAAAAAAGATTATAGGGTTGTGTATGATAACTATTCTTTGGTCCCAAATTATTGTACTTTACCATTCAGTCTTTGATTGTAGGGTGCACGTGTTACCCTGGTAAAACAGGTTCGTGGACACGTGTATACCTTTATTATTTTTTCTGAATTTTGTTTCGTTTCCCATTTACATGTTGTGCCTTGTGAGGAGCAAGTGCTGGCAATGTGTAGCCGCCTCTGTTCGTTTTCGATTTTGTTTTGTTGTACATTCTCAGCCGTACCCGCATAATCAGGCGGGTTAGTGGCAGTTGGGTGTACAAGGTGTCTGGTGAAGTGAAAAGGTGTGTGCGCTAGCTCCTTGAAAAGAGTTTGTGGGCGCACGTACTTGGAGCTTTGACTGGCTGAGCAGTAAATACTTACATTATTTATACCCTGCGATCATACACTGTCCTATTTCCTTTTTCTACATTGTGCTAAAAATGTTTTATATTATCTTGTGGCTGGCAAGCTTCATACGTCCACGTTGTGCCATCTGGGGTCAAGGATGCAGTATACCTGCATTCATGGTGCAGAATTGAAGCAATTTTGATTTTGTAGGGCGTGAGACAACAGAAATGAGTGCTTAAAACTCATATTTTTCATCTGTATTTTCTTTGTTTTTGTCTTATTGATGAATTCCTGTTATTTTAGCAAAAAACTAGTAAAACTGCATACTTCCAGCAGAATATAAAAATTTTACAAAAATATTTCGCAACATTACAAAAATATTTCACACCTTGACGAAAATATTTCACACCTTGACAAAAATATTTCACAACTTGACAAAACATTACCACAACTTGACAAAAAATTTCCACAATGTGACAAAAATATTTCACAACTTGACAAAAAATTTTCACAACTTGACAAAAATATTTCACAACGTGACAAAAATATTTCACAACGTGACAAAAATATTTCACAACTAGACAAAAAATTTCCACAACTTGACAAAAAATTTTCACAACTTGACAAAAAATTTCCACAACTTGACAAAGAATTTTCACAACTGGACAAAACTATGCTTAAGCATGTAAAAATATTTCACAACTTGACAATAAATGTTCACAACGTGACAAAAAAAATTTCACAACTTGACAAAAATATTTCACAACTTGACAAAAAATTTTCACAACTTTACATCAAATTTTCATAACATGACAAAAAATTTCCACAACTTGACAAAAAATTTCCAGAACGTGACAAAAATATTTCGCAACTTGACAAAAATTTTTCACAAGTTTTCAGTGGTATGCTGACCCATGCGTACATGTGGGAGACAAGACATGCACCTATGAGAGGGGACCTAAATAGAAAAGTTCATGGGAATTGATGAAAATTAAAATTTTTTGCTGCAATGACTGTCAATTTATGCCTATTTTTTGAGGCTGAAGGCTGACCCCTAGAACTGCTATTATATACGGATGATATGCTCAAAAGTCCTCCAAAATCACTTGAAATTACTGAGAATTATTTTATGTCAGCCTTTGAAGATTTGTCATATCGTATTTCTCTCTATCAAACATGCGAGACAGATCACATTTGCAAAGGTTTTGCATATCCGATGTATTCACTGATCTATATGGCTGCCTCGTTCATTTTTACTGTAATTTTAGCAACTTTTTGCGATTAATGTTCAACTGAATTATTGCAACAGATAAAGCAAAATTAGTTGTACATCACTTATTTATTTGTGACTTGTTGTGTATGTGCTTTCTTCGAACAGTAAATAATTAAGTAAGAACAAGACGTGCATGTGGGGGCATCTCAGCAAGGAAAATTTCTAGATAAAATAAGGCGAAAAGTACGGAAATCGGAAAAATGATTGAAATTTAGTTTTTATGCTTTTTGGCATTTTTTTGGAAAAAAATTCATTCAACCCAAGATCGACCATGCAACCTGAGGAACAACACTGCAAGATAGACCATGCTATAACAGGCGGCGCGTTGGGAGCCCCCTCCCCTTACATACCCCTCCTTTCCCGTCCAAATACTCTGTATACTTTAACGTTGCTCCTCAGCTTAACTCAGGGAGCAGATTTTTACATCATCACCTATCTTATACTACAGGCTATCCTACAGCGTTGCCCCCAGGCTGACGGCCATTACTACTGATCATGTTTTTGCAGTCAAAGTGCACCATCATGGCATAAACTCCTAGTGCATATTAAGCTTTGCCTGCTTATCATTCTCTTACAGCTATTACTTTAATTTAGCGCAATTTTTTATGCTCTTTCTGAATATGTATGTTATTTTTTGTGAAACATATTTTTAAAGGAGGTATAATTAAAAAACTATTGCAATGCATAAGAATAGGCACCTATTGGAAATTATGCAAAAACAAGAAAAAGTAGATTTCTGTTGTGTTAAACACATCCAGGGGATGCATTAAAAGAGCAGGAAAGGAATAAACCATTAAATAAATTTTCTGATTAGAACCTTATTTTCCCATCTTAAGTTTTTGTGATATCTCTGTAAGGCGTCTTGTATTAATTCATGGTTCAGTAAAGAACTTAAAAGAAGTTCTATAGAAGTTCTATAGAGAAGTTCGATAAAGAACTTCAAAGAAGTTCTATAGAAGTTCTATGGAAGACTGTCGAACTTTGAAGAAGTTCTATAGACGTTCGATAAAGAACTTCAAATAAGTTCTATAGAAGCTCGACAAAGAACTTCAAAGAAGTTATATAGAAGTTCGATAAATAACTTTGATCGAAGTTCTATAGAAGACTGTCGAATCATCGATAAGACGCTAATCGAAGTTCGATAAATTTTTAATAGAACTTCGATAGAATGCACATCAAAAGTTCGTCTAACTTCGAGACAAAGTGCTGCAAATCTTTAATAGAACTTCGATGTTGTGCAAATCGAAGTTCGGCCTAAGTTCGACAAACCTTTTATAGAACTTCGATAGTGAGCAAATCGAAGTTTGACAGATCTTTTATAGAACTTCAAGTCGAAGTTCAAAGAGACCAAAAAATGAGGTCATAGAACTTTGAGTGAGCAAATAGCAAGGGTCATTTAAATTTTAATAGGTACCTAAGTACCTATACATAGCTCCTAATACATGCTTCCTTGTTTGATAATAACCTTGAATTGTATTGATTTTCGGTATCCCATTTCCGAGTCATAGGAAACAGACTATAATTGATGCATGCGCCTACATAATTTATGCTCATCTTTATTGGCAATAGCATGACCTTGCACTCTTCTCTTCAGCGACCCAAAGACGTTTTTCTATAGGCACCTTCAAAACGTTCTCGCTAGAAAAATATCTACGACTTGACTTGATTGACATTTGGAAATCCAGAAAGATGTTTAATTGCAAGAAATGGAATAAGGCAAAGCTTTTTTGCAAGCATAAATCGATAAAATCAAAGCTCACACTTATGTTTAATCAAGGATTTTTCATGTGAAATTTAATTTTGTCATGTTCAACCAAACTTCACAGGTATAAACAAAGCAGCACAATTGCGATTTAAATTCTAAAATTAGATGAGCGATATTTTTCCAATTTATAACGCTGGTTTGAATGAAGGAGCTATTCTCTAATATTTAGTCTTAGCTTAATTTTATGATCCCTCAAAAAATGTTTTAAGTTAAAAAAAATTTGAAATTTTACAAAATTTTGATTTTAAAAAATTGTTTTTGTATGTATATTATATTATCAAAAATGTAATAACTCTAAACTTCATAGTGAAATTTTAATTTTAGACGCGTAAAATTTGAAAAAATATTGTTTTTAAAAGCCAACTTAAGTATTTAGTTCATTAGTGTTAAGTCTGGACTTCTGATATCAAATTAAAATCAATTTCTAAATGTGTGGTTGGAATTATAAATTCTAGATCACAATCGCGTTTTGAAGCTCTTGCATCTGATTGAAAATGTTTAGACTTGAATGTCCATATTAATTTTATTTTTCGTTATGTGTGGCGACCACCATACGTGGGCGCCACCAAAGTTCTGGGAGGGGGTGGGGTGCAAGATTTTTTCAAAGGTCAAAAAATCGCCTTGAAAATAGTGATATGGCGGAAAAAACAATTTTTCAACGTTTCTTATCGAGAACTATCCATTAACATCGAAAACTTGTGAAAAAGACAAAAAAAATTCAAAAATCGAATTCAGAAGACGTGTTTTGGTTTCTCGGGGGTGCATACCTCCCAAATCCCCCTCCACTCCCAGGTATGGGCGGCACCAAAGTTCTGGTGGGGGATGCAAGATTTTTTCAAAGGTCAAAAAATCTGGGGGTGCATGGTATTGCAAAAAAACACCATTTTTCAACGTTTCTCATCAAGTACTATCGATTGGCATCACAAAATATTGAAAAAAACAAAAAAATCAAAAATGAATTCTGGGGGTGCTTTGGTTTCTGGAAGAGTGCATACCACCCTTCCCTACTCACCGCCCCATGCCCAGGTATGGTGTAATGATGAAAAAACACGTTTATCATCGAGTACTATCCATTGGCCACAAAAAAATTGCGGAAAAAAACGAAAAAAATTTTCAAAAATTGAATTCTGGAGGTGGCCACATACTGTGCACCCCTCAGATTTGGTTTCTGGGGATGCATACGCATACCTTCTGAGGGTGCATATGCATACCCCAAAACCCGCCATGCCCAGGTATGGTGACATCTTGTTCGCTAGTATTACACTGTATAGCAAATCATGAATGTGCGCTTGAGTTGATTTATGAGTTGACTCAAACAATGGCGAGTAGAAAGGACACATCACGATAGGGCAGGGGTCATTGGACATGTCATCGTGGCATGTGTAGGCAATGCTTATTTAAGGCAAGATGCTATACTGATGGTCAAACGGACAGAACACACAGTCCGTCCGACTTACGCGCAAGTAAAAATTTTCATATGAAAAGGCAAGAATCGATATTTTCTAGGAACCCAATCTAACGAACGGGCATTTGTATTCGTAGTCAGGCCAATTAGCTGATGTCCTCATTCATTTAATGCATCTATGTATGTCGACGTAATGTGTTTAATTGAACCATTTTTACTAATTGATAAGACTCCAAAAATCATAAAGCAAACCATTAAAGGTTCAAAACACATGTTAAAACAGTGAAAATGGTTTGTTAATTGAATTTGATTGTAAAAAACTCAACATAATTATTCTGTAAAAACATATATATTCTAAAGTTTTTTTTAAATTGAGGACATTTGTCAAAAAACCGAAAATCAGGCACCTACGTATATCAAAAAATTTTCAGCCTACACTTTCTTGAGTGCTGACTTTCTTTTATTTCAATATAATTTTGCCTAGTTCACAGAACAATGAAATGAAAATTTGATTTTTTCATCTTGTTTTTGATTATCTTGCATATTGTATACCCATCCTTTTTCTAATTCAGTCAATTAATTAATATTGGCTACCTGAATAAAGTTCCCCAATTTCATTCCGGAACTCCGTTTTGTAGACTATACCTTTAGGCCCTGCCACCATACTAAGTTTTGAGGAAGAAAAACAGATTTTTTTTCTCCCAGGATGAAACAATTCTTGACTTATTAGCGGCCTGCCTGCACGGAGTGCATACATACGCACTCCTGCATGGAGTGCGTACATATACTCGTACGTGTATGTAGGTTTGTGATGCTGACCTTGTCCTCAAATACATGGAACTACAGTAGGATAGATTTCTGTCAAACCTCAACCCCATTATTAGGCACGAACGACTTTAAGCACCGGGAATGATATAAAGCATAATGTGCGCTGCCTACATGCTGCTTTTAGCGTCGCATACACACAGTAAAGAGCCAAATTACATATTACTTAATGTGCAAAAAAAGCTGTGCTCATTAATTATCTATACCTATGCATATTTCTTACTGCATAGCGCATGTCAGCTTCGTAAACTATGTAGGTACCTAATCTGTTTCACTAATAACTTTGTGCATAAATTCTAAGAATTTTAATCGACACTAAGCCAAGGTTCACGATAATTATACATCGAATCAGATAAATGCTATAATCGCAATCTGCCAGTGCCAGAAATAGTTTTAAAACGACCGAACTTGCATCAAACCGACTATACCTACACTGTTGTTTTCATCTTCATTTAAAAAATTGTTAATATTTTAAATGGCATTTAAAATTAAAATTTCAATACTAATTTCAAAGTTATTACATTTTTTTAATATAATATGCCGTGCAAAAACAATTTTTTAAAATTTAAATTGCCGTAAAACTTTAAAATTTAAGTTTTCGAACTTAAAACATCTTTTGAGGGATCATAAAATTAAGCTAAGACTAAATATTAGAAAAGAGCTCCTTCTTCCGAACCAGCGTTATAAATTGGAAAAATATCGCTCATCTAATTTTAGAATTTAAAACGCAATTGTGCTGCTTTGTTTATAGCTGTAAAGTTTGGTTGAAAATGACAAAATTAAATTTTAGATTAAAAATCCTCAATTAAACATAAGCGTGAGCTTTGATTTTATCGATTTTTGCTTGCAAAAAGCTTTGCCTTATTCCATTTCTTGCAATTAAACATCTTTCTGGATTTCCAAATGTAAATCAAGTCAAGTCGTAGATCTTTTTCTAGCGAGAACGTTTCGAAGGTGCGTATAGCAAAACGTCTTTGGGTCGCTAAACAGATGAGTGCAAGGTCATGCTATTGCCAATAAAGATGAGCATAAATTATGTAGGCGCATGCATAAATTATAGTCTGTTTCACATGACTCGGAAATGGGATACCAAAAATCAATGCAATTCAAGGTTATTATTCAACAAGGAAGCATGTATTAGGAGCTATGTATAGGAACTTAGGTACCAATTAAAATTTAAATGATCCTTGCTATTTGCTCACTCAAAGTTCTATGACCTCATTTTTTGGTCTCTTAGAACTTCGACTTGAAGTTCTATAAAAGATCTTCGAACTTCGATTTGCTCACTATCGAAGTTCTATAAAAGGTTTGTCGAACTTAGGCCGAACTTTGATTTGCACAACATCGAAGTTCTATCAAAGATTTGCAGCATTTTGTCTCAAAGTTAGACGAACTTCGATGTGCATTCTATCAAAGTTCTATTAAAAATTTATCGAACTTCGATTAGCGTCTTATCGAAGTTTGACAGTCTTCTATAGAACTTTGATCAAAGTAATTTATCGAACTTCTATAGAACTTCTTCGAAGTTCTCTATCGAACTTCTTCGAAGTTCTTTATTGAACTTCTATAGAACTTCTTTGAAGTTCTTTATCGAACTTTCTATAGAACTTCTGCAAAGCTCTTTACTGAACCATGAATTAATACAAGACGCCTAAATAGACCTAGAAATGCCTATTTCTTACTATTCTATAACTCCTCTCCGAGCTAAACCATTAAAAATGATGTAACTGAAGTCAAAACAAGGCTAGACAAAGTTTTGGACACATGGATAAGGTAGAATAGGAAAAAGTGCTACAAAAGATATTCATTATGACTCCGGCATAGGACACGGTAAACGGAGGGTTAATCAAGTGAGAAGACATGAATTTAGTGCACACAAACAAACATGAAACATGCACAGAAAAGGAATAACTCTGAGAATGAATGACTAACAGCAATATAAGCTAATCTACCAATAATCGGCCAAGTGATGAGCAGCGTGATTTTTTTGCTGCAAAGCTCATTCTAGCTTCTTTAAATTACGTGTTCTATATTTTTTAAGTTCAGTCGGCAACAAAGCGCGCACATGTATTCTCCAAGAACATTAAATAGCTTAATGATTCAGGCCTGGACCCAGCCTCTACAAACCAGGCCCAGGCCCGGACGTTTAAAGACCGGCTGGGCCTGGGTTCCCAAACAATTTCTGGTGGTGCCCATCTGGACGTAGGGGTGGGGTTTGTGGGTATGCACCCCAGAAACCAAAATAACCCCCAAAATTCAACTTATGCAATTTTTTTATGCCAATGGATAGTGCTCGATTCGCCATATACCACCATTTTTTGACCTTTGAAAAAATCTTGCATCCTCCCAGAACTTTGGTGCCACCCACCTATGATGGCGCTCACCCTAACTGTAAAAAACAATTTGTTGTTTCAAAGCAAAATATTAGTTTGTAAATGGGCCACTGAAACTTATTGTTGCTGCCAAACAAAAATTTAGCTTTGATCGCATATGGAAATTAATTTCTTATGTCATGAGTCACCACCTTACGTGGGCAGCAAGAAAATTTTTTTGGAGGGGGGGGGGGGGTGCAAGATTTTTTGAAGGTCAACAAATGGCCTTAAAAATGGTGATATGGCGAAAAAACACCATTTTTCGACGTTTCTCATCGAGCACTATCCATTGGCATCAAAAAATTGCGAAAAAAACGGAAAAATTTTCAAAATTTGAATTCTGGGGGGTATTTTGATTTCCAGGGCGGGGGAGGTATTTTGGTTTCTCGGGGAGGGATGGAGTGTATAACCCCCAAACCTCCCCCACGCCCAAGTGTGGTCACCACTTAAAGTCAGCTTCGATCGAACATGAAAATTTTTGTTTTGTCGGTCGCTTTTAGTACACCTACAAACTAAAATTTAGTTTTGATCAAGCATGCAAATGTTTCCATTGTTGATGACTACAAATGGGCTAAAAATAGCTTTGATCGGCACATGCACATGTTATGCAGGCGAGATACATTTATTGATATTAATAGGACCATGATACGTGTTAAATTTGTGAACATAATACGACAGATTAAGGCTTGCTAAAGACAGAATGTAAGGATAAAAAGGAGTAATAAAACAGTTAACTTGCAAGAAAAAGTTCACAATAGGCATGGGAGATAGGCAAAACAAGCTATCAATCACAGGCACGGATTTAGAGGGAGCGGGTGGGGGGAGGCTGCACTCCTCGTAAAAAAATAGTTCGAGCAATAGAGAAAAACGCGTTTTTCAATGATTTTAGCAATTTTTTATCGTAAGTTTTCAAATTTTTCCGGCGCTTAGCGCTGGAGAATTACTTATTAATAACATTTACTGACTTTCTTAACTCTATAAAAGGTTTATTTTTTACTCAGAAGAGTAATTTAGTTACAATAGAAGGATTATTTAGTTCTACAATGATTTCTCAGTATTTTTTGGCACTTCGTGCCTATATTCACACTAGCATCGCACATTTTTTGTAGGAGACTTCGAAAAATTTCTAACTTCTCTCCTCCTTATCACAAAGATTCTGTCTATCAAAAGACGACAAAAAATCGATACATTAAGCAAAATGGACAAATTTTTCGAACAATTTTTCACACTATTCGGAAAATTTGGGTTTCCCGATCATAGGTGGGCGGCACCAAAATTCTGGGATGGGGTTGCAAGAATTTTCGAAGGTCAAAAAATGGCCTTTAATATAATGGTATGGCAAAAAATACAATTTTTCAATTTTCTCATCGAGCACTATCCATTAGCATCAAAAAATGGCGAAAAAAAACAAAAAATGTCAAAAATTGAATTCTGGGGGGGGTATTTTGGTTTCTGGGGGGTGCATATCCTCAACCCCCACGCCCAGGTATTATTCCGACTTCCCTCACAGTGTCAGAAAGACAGTACTGCGCTGTCGAAAATTCTCACTGCCTTCTCAGCAATTGTTTACGTACACAATGTACATATAAAAGTCCTTTTTGAACACAACAAAGCAAACTCCTAAATTTGTGCTGCCCGCGTAGAAAAAAGTGAAATATAAAAATATATCGCCGATACACCATCTTCCTACATGCAATTCATCAAGCGAAATTAATAAGCAACACAAGCGTCATGCATGCATCGAGTGGTGAGAGGCACACAAGAAGCGTGGGGGAAGGGGTCTGGGGGTTTACTTATACCACCTGCAGAAGTTTAATACCCCGTAGATTACTGTAGACCCAGAATTCTATTTTTAGTTAGATTTTCGGCGATTTCACCCATCCAGACCCCTAGAATTTCCTAGCTGCCCACGTACGGTGAGGGAGGAACTACACCCATCAGCCAGGCAGGTACTATCCGGCGAATTTAAGTCGACGAAACATTTTTGGCATCATTTTAAAGACAAACGTAGTGAAGATCGCAAAATTTCGCCAGCGCCAAATTAATAATTTTGTGTGTTGTTTACCAAAAAAAGCAGAAATTGTACATGAATGATTAAAAAACTATAAATTTCTAGCAAAATTGTTCGACAATCTACATTTTTTAGTGCATAAGGCGTCTTGTATTAATTCATGGTTCAGTAAAGAACTTTGAAGAAGTTCTATAGAAGTTTGATAAAGAACTTCGAAGAAGTTCTATAGAAGTTCCATAGAAGTTCTATAGCAGTTCGATAAAGAACTTCGAAGAAGTTCCATAGAAGTTCTATAGAAGTTCGATAAAGAACTTCAAAGAAGTTCTATAGAAGTTTGATGGAGGACTGTCGATCTTCAAAGAAGTTCTAGAGAAGTTCGATAAAGAACTTCGAAGAAGTTCTACCCAAGTACCTCTAACTCCTAATACATGCTTCCTTGTTGAATAATAACCTTGAATTGTATCGATTTTTGGTATCCCATTTCCGAGTCATGCAAAACAGACTATAATTAATGCATGCGCCTACGTAATTTATGCTCATCTTTATTGGTGATAGCATGACCTTGCACTCATCTGTTTAACGACCCAAAGACGTTTTCCTATACGCACCCTCAAAACGTTCTCGCTCGAAAAAGATCTACGACTTGACTTGATTGACATTTGGAAATCCAGAAAGATGTTTAATTGCAAGAAATGCAATAAAGCAAAGCTTATTTGCAAGCATAAATCGATAAAATCAAAGCTCACGCTTATGTTTAAATCGAGCTTTTTTAATCTGAAATTTATTTTTGTCATTTTCAACCGAAGTTTACAGGTATAAACAAAGCAGCACAATTGCGATTTAAATTCTAAAATTAGATGAGCGATATTTTTCCGATTTATAACGCTGGTTTGAATGAAGGAGCTCTTTTCTAATATTTAGTCGTAGCTTAATTTTATGATCTCTCAAAAAATGTTTTAGGTTCGAAAAACTCAATTTTAAAATTTTACGACAATTTCAATTTTAAAAAATTGTTTTTGCATGGCATATTACATTTAAAAATGTAATAACTATGAAATTTTAATTTTAAATACTTTTTAAAATATTAAGAATTCTTTAAATGAAGATGAAAACAAGTGTGTAGGTATATTTGGTTTGATGCAAGTTCGGTCGTTCTAAATCTATTTCCGGCACTGGCACATTGCGATTATAGCATTTATCTAATCTGAGGTATAATTATCGTGAACCTCGGCTTAGTGTCGATTAAAGTTCTTAGAATTTATGCATGAAGTTATAAGTGAAACAGACTAGGTACCTACATGAAGCTGACATGCGCTATGCAGTAAGAAATATGCATAGGTATAGATAATTAATGAGCACAGCTTTATTGCACATTAAGTATACCCATGTAATTCGGCTCTTTACTGTGTGTATGCGACGCTAAAAGCAGCATGTAGGGAGCGCACATTATGCTATATATCATTCCCAGTGCTTAAAGTCGTTCGTGCATAATAATAGGGTTGAGGTTGGCTGCTTTGACAGAAATCTATCCTACTATAGTTCCACGTATTTGAGGACAAGGTCAACATCACAAACCTACATACATGTACGAGTATATGTATGCACTCCATGCAGGAGTGCGTATATACGCACTCCGTGCAGGCAGGCCGCTAATAAGGCATAAATTGTTTCATCCTGAGTGGAGGAAAAAATCTGTTTTTCTTCCCCAAAACTTAGTATGGTGGCAGGGCCTAAAGGTATAGTCTACAAAACGGAGTTCTGGAATGAAATTGGGGAACTTTATTCAGGTAGCCAATATTAATTAATTGACTGAATTAGAAAAAGGATGGGTATACAATATGAAAGATAAACAAAAACAAGATGGAAAATCAAATTTTTATTTCATTGTTTCGTGAAGTAGGCGAAATTAAATTGAAATAAAGGAAGTCAGCACTCAAGAAAGCGTAGGCTGAAAATTTTTCGATATACGTAGGTATCTGATTTTCGGTTTTTTGACAAATGTCCTCAATTCAAAAACAACTTTAGAATAAATATGTCTTTACAGAATAATTATGTTGAATTTTTTACAATAAAATTCAATTAACAAACTATTTTCACTGTTTTAACATGTATTTTGAACCTTTAATTGTTTGCTTTAAGATTTTCGGATTCTTATGAATTTGTAAAAATTGTTCACTTAAACACATTACGTTGACATGGATGCATTAAATGAATGAGAACATCGGCTAATTGAATTGACTACGAATACAAATGCCCGTTCCTTAGGTTGGTTTCCTAGAAAATATCGGTTCTTGCCTTTCATATGAAAGTTTTTACCTGCGCATTAGTCGGACGGACTGTGTGTTCTGTCCGTTTGACCATCATTATAGCATCTTGCCTTAAATAAGCATTGCCTACACATGCCACGATGACATGTCCAATGACCCCTGCCCTATCGTGATGTTGTCCTTTCTACTCGCCATTGTTTGATTCAACTCATAAATCAACTCAAGCGCACATTCATAATTTTCTATACAGTGTAATACTAGCAAATGAGATGTCGCCATATCAGGGCATGGCGGGTTTTGGGGGTATGCGTATGCAATGCACCCCCTGAAGGTATGTGTATGCACCCCCCAGAAACCAAATCTGGGGGTGCACGGTATATGTGGCCACCTCCAGAATTCAATTTTTGAGATTTTTTCCTTTTTTCCGCAATTTTTTTGTGGCCAATGGATAGTGTTCGATGATAAACGTGTTTTTTTCGTCATAACACCATACCTGGGCGTGGGGCGGGGTAGGGAAGGGGATTATGCACTCCCCAGAAACCAAAGTACCCCCAGAATTCAATTTTTGAATTTTTTAAAAATTTTTTCGCTATTTTGTGATGCCAATGGATAGTGCTTGATGAGAATCGTTGAAAAATGGTGTTTTTTCGCAATGCCGTGCACTCCCCAGATTTTTTGACCTTTGAAAAAATCTTGCACCCCACCCCTACCAGAACTTTGGTGGCGCCCACCTATGGTGGTCGCCACACATAACGGAAAATAAAATTAATATGGACATTCAAGTCTAAACATTTTCAATCAGATGCAAGAGCTTCAAAACGCGATTGTGATCTAGAATTTATCATTCCAACCACACATTTAGAAATTGATTTTAATCTGATATCAGAAGTCCAGACTTAACACTAATGAAGTAAATACTTAAGTTAGCTTTTAATCATAAAAAGAATATTTTTTCAAATTTTACGCGTCTAAAATTAAAATTTCAATATGAAGTTTAGAATTATTACATTTTTGATAATATAATATACATACAAAAACAATTTTTTGAAATTAAAATTTTTGTATAATTTCAAAATTTTTTGAACTCAAAACATTTTTTGAGGGATCATAAAATTAACCCAAGACTAAATATTAGAAAAGAGCTCCTTCATTCGAACCAGCATTATAAATTGGAAAAATATTGCTCATCTAATTTTAGAATTTAAATCGCAATTGTGCTGCTTTGTTTAAACATGTAAAGTTTGGTTGAAAATTATAAAATTAAATTTCAGATTGAAAATCCTCGATTAAACATAAGCGTGAGCTTTGATTTTATCGATTTATGCTTGCAAAAAAGCTTTGCCTTATTCCATTTCTTGCAATTAAACATCTCTCTGGATTTCCAAAAGTCAATCAAGTCAAGTCGTAGATCTTTTCCTAGCGAGAACGTTTTGAAGGTGCGTATAGAAAAACGTCTTTGGGTCGCTAAACAGATGAATGCAAGGTCATGCTATCGCCAATAAAGATGAGCATAAATTATGTAGGCACATGCATTAATTATAGTCTGTTTCACATGACTCGGAAATGGGATACCGAAAATCAATATAATTCAAGGTTATTATTCATTAAGGAAGCATGTATTAGGAGCTATAGGTACTTAGGTACCTATTAAAATTTAAATGACCCTTGTTGCTATTTGCTCACTCAAAGTTCTATAACCTCATTTTTTGGTCTCAACTTCGACTTGTATGTTTGTTGAAGTTCTATAAAAGATCTGTCCAACATCGATTTGCTCACTATTGAAGTTCTATAAAAGGTTTGTCGAACCTAGGCCGAACTTCGATTTGCACAACATCGAAGTTCTATTAAAGATTTGCAATACTTCGTCTCGAAGTTAGACGAACTTCGATGTGCATTCTATCGAAGTTCTATTAAAAATTTATCGAACTTCGATTAGCATGTTATCAAAGTTCGACAGTCTTCTAGAGAACTTCGATCAAAGTTATTTATCGAACTTCTATAGAAACTTCTTCGAAGTTCTTTATCGAACTTCTATAGAACTTCTTCGAAGTTCGATAGTCTTCCATAGAACTTCTATAGCACTTCATCGAACTTCTTTATCGAACTTCTATAGAACTTCTTCGAAGTTCTTTACCGAACTTCTATAGAACTTCTTCGAAGTTCGACAGTCTTCCATAGAACTTCTAAAGAACTTCTTCAAAGTTCTTTATCGAACTTCTATAGAACTTCTTCGAAGTTCTTTATCGAACTTCTATAGAACTTCTTTAAAGTTCTTTACTGAACCATGAATTAATACAAGACGCCTAAGCAATATAAAGCAGTCAAAATTGAGTACACATGCTAAATAATGCGGCATTACTACAAAAAATGGTTTATGCCGGCTATTTTAATCATTTTCACCATTTAACTGCAAGAAAAGCGTAAACAATAGGTTTATTAATCTGGATTCCTGGGATTTACCCTCTGTCGAGCTTGACCATGTGCACCCATCAGGGGCGGATTTAGAAGGGGGCGGGGGGGCGACCGCTCCCCCAATTGACCCAAAATAGTGCGCAAAATTGAGGATTTTTGAGCGATTTTTAGCGATTTTCGGGTAAAAACGGCTAATTTTTCCGCCCAAGTCAGGGTTCCGCCTACCCTTAGGGGTACCGCCCCCTTAAGGGTAACGCCCCCCCCCCTTAGGAAAATCCTGGATCCGCCACTGGCACCCATATTACACGTCTACAAGGAACAATAACTGCGACTTTAATACATAGTTTTCAGCATACGTGGGCAGCAAGAAAATTCTGGGGGGGGGGGTGCAAGATTTTTTTGAAGGTCGAAAAATGGCCTTAAAAATGGTGGTATGGCGATAAAAACACCATTTTTCGAGGTTTCTCATCAAGCACTATCCATTGGCATCAAAAAATTGCGAAAAAAACGAAAAAAATTTTCAAAAATTGAATTCTGGGGGTATTTTGATTTCTGGGGGGTATTTTGGTTTCTGGGGGGTGCATACCCCCCCCCCAAACCCCCCCACGCCCAGGTGTGGTTTTCAGGCACGTAGATGATTGTCCCACTTTGGGGGACCAACAACAATTTTTGGGGGACTAAGCCCAAAAAGGCCAAAAATAGCACGAAATAGCGTTTGAAAGATCCTATTTTCCCGTTTTTTCTGAATTTTTGGGGTCCGCCAACCCCCCAATCTCCCAGAGATACGTGCCTGATGGTTTTTATCACTGAGACCGATTCTAACAACAGTGCACTGTAAAAATCAAGCAGTGATGATTTGGGGGCTATGTGAGATGAAAAAATAGTTTTTGAACAAATCCGGTCATCGGTTCTCAAAACTGATCAAAGGAAACAATTAGCTCGCCCGCATGCCCGTCGGCCTTGCTAGGTTTCAGCATATCATGGATATCTCTCTAAAATTATGTAACATTGATTTAACTAATGTTCATTTATTTCAGACATGTAACAGGGGGATGGGGATCGCCCCTCCCAAAGACAGACGAACCCCCACCCTACGATTTTGGAAAAAATCAAACGTTTTGGCAGTTTCAGACGTTTTTTGGCCGTTTTTGACTAAAACTTGGAGGTCATTAACCCCCCCCCACCTAAAAATGGCCGTGATGACCCCCACCCAATTTCAAGCCGTTACATGTATGATTTATTTTCATGACTCAGAGCCAAGATATATGCAGACAGCCCTCAATATTTTTGTATAACCTAAACTTTTTTGAACACTACGCATGTGAACAGAGAAATATTTTATTCCTGTTGCGGCAATGAATAAGATTATTTTGAAAGGAAATGAATAGCACAATACTTTATACTACAGCTAATCAAGCGTGGATTTAGAGGTGGGAAGGCCGCCCCCCCCCGTCGTCAGAAAATAATCGGGCGCAATAGAAAATAATGTTTGTTTTTTTGGAGATTTCAGCCATTTTTATCACGATTTTTTAAATTTTCGGCCGATTCGTGCCGAGTACTTTACAATAAGGGCACTTCTTCCTTGCACTCTTAAAACTTTGTTTTAACATCAGAAGAGTAGTTTCGAAAAGAACAAAGATTTTTTAATTCGTACAATGATTTTTTCGATGCTTTGCGCCAAGTTCTGCTTAATTTTGCGCGTTTTTTGTAAAAAACTTTCGAAAATTTCCAATTTTTACTCGAATCGGAAATGATCCTGTCTGTCAGTAGATGGCAAAAAATGATATTTCAAGCATAATAGACCGATTAACGGACAATTTCGAACACAATTAGGAAAATTCGGAGTTCCGACCCCTCCCTGCCTGAAAATTCTGGATCCGTCACTGCAGCTAATTATAGAAATCTTATCAATAATCGATTTCTCGTCACGCGAACACTGTAAAAAAATTGGCTACAAAACCCGTTAAATACGCGTTACAAAAACTGCCCTGTTAAAAACCGATGTGAACAACCTGTTTTTTGCAAGTCCCATGAATATGTAACTGGTTCTAACAACTAGTAATTTCCAGGTTTATGTAACCCGTTATTCGCACGTTTTGAGAGCCTGCTATTAACAGGTTTAATTGACTAGCAAATAGCGAGTTTGATTAACCGGTTTTCTTCTAGTTTCATCTGTACTTGATGTGAACATGTTTTAGGAATCAGTAATTAATAGGCTCCATTGAACCCGTTGTTTTCGAGTCCTTATACTTATTATTAACAGATTGTACCAATCAGAAGTTGACGGGTATAAAAAACCCATTATTTTTTAATACTTCACAGAGTTGCAGTAAAGCGTCAGCACACACGGGGGTGGAGACTTAAGAGGCTTCAGACTTCGATGATCCACTAGACCCCCAAAATCCACCAGACCCTCTGGAAACTGATTTTTCAGAAGTAATTCCGTTTTTCCTGCGATATTTTTATGCCAATCTATAGATCTTGAGAAACGCTAAAGTTGTTTTTTCCGCCCGTCAACTCTTAGACACTTTTCCAACTTAGAAAATTCCCAACCCAATTATCGAGCCACTCATCTATGGTTTTGTTGTTGGTGATATTTGGTCCTGGAAACGCGTATATTTTCATTCTCATCATACATTACATTCAGGGCATAAAAGGCACAAAAGTTAGAGCAATATTCTATCATTCAAAATGTGCAAAATTAATTAAATGATTCGGATTTTAAGGATGAATTTCTCACATTCATTCTCGAGTCTAAGATATTCTTATTTCTTCTCGATGTCATATAAGCCCCAATCCCTTCACAGAAATGAAAATACAAGTTCAATAAGATCTGAATAGCGCACTTTATTGCACAGTCGTAATGAACAATAAAATCAAGCTAGTGAAGCTTGAGAGCAAAGTATAACAGCAATCGAATGATAGGTAAAGCATTAAAGATTGAGCGTAAAACACTGGAATGAGATTATGAGCACACTGTCTAAAAAAATATTCAAGTAATTAATCAAACAGAATCAAAGGTCAAGCCCAATTTCACGTAACAGCATGACAACTTTCCGACTCGGTTTTTTATCATACAAACCGATACGCAGAATGTCACGCTGCATAAATTCGAAAGACAGCGGTGAAGAATATTCGAGATTCAACACATAGTGGTAACAAAGCAGGTACATCACTGCTTCATTCAAAGTCTCGACATATTCCATGAGCAGACTGCGCTGGGCAACAATTACTTTGAGGTGTCGATCACCCAGGAGCCCAATCAGCGCAATAAAAGCATTGACGTCATTGTCATCATCATACGGCATTATATCAGCAACGTCTACTCCTTCCTCAAAGCAAATAATTAGGCATGGTGAATGCATGGACATATAAAGCCAAAGCCAGTCACACTCACACACAACTCACAATCATGCAAGTGCATTGAGAAAGTTTGGGGTTTAGACATTCAAGAATCCCCAAACCACCAGAATTTATTTTCTCGGTTTTTTTTTAAATTTTTCCATGCCAGTGGATAGCGTAGCAATCATAGGTGGGTGGCTCAAAATTCCGGGAGGTATTAAATTTTCAAAGTCAAAAAAGTGTGTGAAAATTGATGGTAGGGCAAAAAACACTGTTTTTGGCATTTTTCGATGAACTCTATCCATTGGCATCAAATAATTACAGAAAAAGAACGGAAAAATTTCTGAAAAATTAATTTCTGGGGGAGGTTAAGCAGATTTCTTTTGGAGGGAGGGGCTCAAAATATTGAAGGATGGTCCTAACCACTTTTGAAGGATTATATAAGTAACATACAGACTCTGCCCGAAATTGGTAAAAATCAGACAAAAAAGCTCTTAACCCCCAAGAATAAGCATTTTTCCGGAAACAGCTGGAAAATGCCTAGTTTTGAGTGTTTTTGGCGGTTTTCAGCTTAAAAGTCGCCAATTTTTGCGCTGCACCAATTGACCACTTTTGTACTATGTTTTCATCATTTTTGCTGAATTTTTTGAAATATTTTTTGCTGTATTTTTATCACCAAGAAAGAAAGAGCATTGTCAAAAACGTCGAACAACATTTTCAACGCATACCCTTTGTTTTTTTGATTAGGTATCGTTATGGCACCAGTCGCGTTAGAGCACCAATCGTCTCGTTATAGCACTTTGTATCATTATAGCACTTTGTCTCGTTAGGGCACTAGTGTGTCGCGTTATAGCACCTATGAGTCTCGTTAGAGCACTAACATGTCGCGTTAGAGCACCAAAATTGTCTTACCAAAATTGTCTTACACGAAAATGACGGAGTTTACGTTATTAATGTACATATGCATAAAAATATGCAAATTTCTGTCGCTCAAAAAATTATTACACGAAAAATTACAGAAAATGTTGTACGTGATTTAAATAGCGTGAAATTTCAATATTGACACGCTGAACCAAATCGGCATCATTTGGTAGGCCATTGTACGTATTAATAAAAACCTGCCCAGCGTTTGCAATTTTTTAGACTGAGATGCAAAAAAGCACAAGTAGACTTGGGAAAATCCGGAAATGTGAAATTATATGTCTTTTTAACATTTTTAGTCAAAATTTTTGAAACTTTATTGTTGATAGTATATAATCATGTAGTTCTTCAAACAACGAAAAACGGACGACGTAAAACTCAGAAAATGATGAAAGAATTAGCTTTAAAAACAGACACTTCGCGAAATCTGGAACTTCAGCTCTCCTTATTACATGCAATTTCCGATTGTATTTTCCGTATTTAATGCAAAAAACGGACAAGTACAGCTAAATAATGTTTAATACGCGTTTTATAATATAGATACGTAACATTTTTTATTAACAGAAATACAGATAAAGGTACATTTTACTAAGCTAAAAGATACGTAACATTTTTTTATTAACATAAATGCAGATAAAGGTACATTTTACTAAGCTAAAAGCTACTGAACAAGCAGTCAAAATGAATGAGCAATCGCTTTTATACGATTACTGTTCGATTTTATGGATAACACATGTTTCTTTTGTTTGTTAAATTTTCTGGCACAACATGCCTATTGTTGCTGCCTATTTATGTTTACTTATGACGTTTTCCAGGTCAAACTGTACGCTGTGACGACGTCAGGCAAATTGTAATGCTCTAACGAGATATTTTAGGGTCAATCCGTTTGAGTGCTCTAACAAGACACAGAAGTGCCATAACGGGACACCTGAGTGCTCTAACGAGACATTTAGTGCCATAACTCGACTGGTGCTATAACGATACAAAGTGCTCTAACGATACTGCTCAAAAGTGCTCTAACGAGACTTTACCGTTTTTTGGCCCAAAGAAGCACTTAAAAAATGTTTGTTCTTCACCCCCCCTAGAAATATTTTGCTGTGCATGTATGGTAAAAACCACTGAAAAATGGCCTAAAATGAAATTTTTCCTAGAATTTGGCAGTCTACAGAACTTTCGGCCGAGAGAGAGGGATTAGGGAGACGACCGACCTTAGGAAAAGGACCCCCATTCACCTGTTACATGTATGATGTATATTCCCCAAACCTCCACGCCTATGTGTGGTAGCAATCACTGAGAAACGCTGAAAATCGGTGTTTTTTGCTCGTATTATGAATTTAAAGATATTTTTCAACTTTAAAAATTTTCTGAATTCCACAATTAGTTGGCTATAATCTATGTATGGTAACAAAACAATATATGTGATGAATTGCTGAGCGACTTGCGTTAAGTGGTCACCTGCGAGAATAATGAATTTCAAGTTGAGTTTGAATATAAAATATACGCACTCTAATCATATGTACATACACATATGCACACTGGGGTATGGGGGTATACCCCTACCAGGACTTTGGAAAAGCATACCCCCTCAAGCCATTTTGAAACAGAAACCTGTAAAAGGAAGATGAAGCTGCTGAAATGATGTCTCAATGACTATTTTTTGGATAAAATACAAAACTTTTTCGGCGCTTCGCGCCGAATATCATTAATTACTTATTTTAGCCCCAAACGCGCGCAAAAACGCTCCAGAATAGGTTCTTATAGCATCTAAAGTGTTTCTTGCGATCATTTTGTCAATTTTTCTAAAGATTTTATGAGGGAAATTAGTAATACCAGTAAATTTTGATGATCTTTCCTGTAGAAAAAAAATTTTTGGACCTGCTTCACCCCCCAAGGGAAATCGGTTTACCCCCCTCCCAGAACTTTGGACCGTGTGCATGTATGTGTACATACATGCACATGGTCTGGAGTTCTGGGAGGTTTAAATCGATTTTCCTTGAGGCAGGGGGTAGACCATACAAGTAACAGTCAAAATTTTGGGAGAGGGGTCCCCGGCTATTTTCGGGGGAGGGAGTGAAAAGCCTCCTATTTTTGGCCGAAAATGGCAAAAAAGTGCCTAAAAATGGCCAAAAAATTTGACTTTTTTCCCAAAAATCGGGGAGGGGGTAAAATATTTTTCGTTTTGGGGGGGATGGGGGGACAGCCCGACTTCGGGTGGGGGGATCCCCCCATCCCCCTGTTACATGTATGGGGTAGACTGAGTCTCGTTAGGGGGAAGGTTTTTCTTAATCACCTGAGCTAATCCGGGAAAAATTTGGCATTTTTACTACTCTAGACCCAGAAAGGATGCAGTGAATGTCACAACAATTCTTCGATTCTGGCAAAATCGCCTGACAGTGCATCCAGTTCCGAGGCTGAAAGGCAGGTAATACCCCCTCACCCCCTACATGCATGTATGCCTCAAAGCTCACAATGCGGAAATGGAGGAAAAACGAATCATGATGTCGTCCTTGCATGCACAGCAAAAAACTTCCGGGTGGGATGAAAACTAAAAATTTTTTCCGAAGTGCTTTTTTTGGGCTTAAGAAAGCCAAAAATCGCTGAAAATGCTCAAAACTGTGAGGTTAAAAGCTTCTTGCGATGGGTGCAACCACCAACATTAACATTCAAGATTGTAAAAAACAGAAATTCTACGCATTTATTCACAGAACCGCAGGAATTTCTGCACTTCAAAGCATAACATGACAAAAACTATATTTTGCATTATTATTATACCCGGCCGCACAATTTTTTTCAGCAAACAGTTTTTGAGTTGTACAAAGACTTTTGGGATCCATCTTTGAACATATACAAACAGAACTTGTATTAAAAAACTGTCCCATCAGCCTCTTAAGCATACCAAGGCTACAAGTTAAAGTGCAATCAGAATGCTCACCTGCTAAGTTATCTGCACAAACTGCAGCAATGGTGCCATAAATCACACGTTGAAGCTTGGTAACATATAAGCCATCCAATTCTAATATGGAAATATCTTCCAGAAATGGTTTCAAAACAGCATGCATTCCACAATGCTTGAGTGCAATGCTGCTGCAAAGTCCAACAAGTCGAATCGAATTTGTGTAGCAACGAAACTTTCTCGGTAAGTTACCTTAATAATAAAGATCGATGTAAATCTTCTTAGGAATGCGATCATAAAAAGAAAGTAGTAGATCATGCAATAAAAAACATTTTTTCCGTTTGCTACTTTGGAATTTGAACATAACAAAAGCATAACATAATATATACAGCAAGATAAACAGATCTAGTGAGCAATTAGATAATTGGACTTCAATCCCCCATTTTCTAGTACAAAATATATTCTCTCAATCCTTTAATGATAGCAGAAAAGAAGCGCAACCACATGTGGACGTGGGGGTTCAGGTATACCCCCAGAAATATCCCTAGAATTCCATTTTTGAAATTTTTTTCGTTTTTTCGCGATTCTTTTATGTATGATAATGGATAGAGCCCGATGAGAACCGTCAAAAAAATTGTGTTTTTCCGTCATATCAACATTTTTTCAAACCACTTTTTGACATTTGAAAAAAAATTTGCATCCCAAGACTCACCAGAAGTTTCATGGCCTACATACCTATGAGTGAGTGCACGCAAACCTTTAGATCTTGATGTGTCCTCAAATCCCCTGGCAGTACCCAATTCACAAAATAATCAGCTAGACGTAATACTTCTTAACTCTGTACGCAATAGTCTGGCAAATGAGCAAAACTAGCTCCAAGCTAGAACAACACTGCTGATTAAACTCACAGTCTTAGGTAGAGCTTCACACGACAAAAATTTCGTACCCGGGTACCCGTTTATTCACTACCCGGGTACCCGAATAACCCAGGTTTACCCGGGTACATATTGAAGATAAGCTGTAATGTATATGTTAGACAGATACAGTGTAAATTCGAGACATAAAACAAATGTTTATCAAATTTATTGAATTCAATTTAAATTCTCTTAAATCACAATTTCAATCACTCAGAATCGTCATTTTCCGACGCCAGTGGTACTTCTGAATCTAGTCTACACTATATATGTGATACGAAACGGGTACCCGAATTACCCAGGTACTAGTTTCCAGTTTGTAGTACCTGGGTACCCGGGTATACCCGAGTAATTCGGGTACCCGGTGTGAAGCTCTAGTCATAGGTACTATTTATATAAGCTTAACAAATCAAGCTGAAGTATTTTTACCGATCAGCGTAATAGAAGGCACAGATCTTGCGTCGTTTGGCATAGATGCCTATTGGGTTTGCAGCAGTCCAGTCGTCGTAATAGAGATACAGCATAATATTATACTGATCATCAGTTTTGAACTTGATGAATTCACTATTGAGACCATGACTGAAATCTTCATAAGCATTAGGCATTGATGCTGAGGATTAGTTATGCAATTATGTACACACACATATATACAAGCAAAATCCAAACATTTATATAAAAGGTTCTGGGAATCCAATCAGATGCGATCTTGGGGTTCCAACCACAGAAATTTTTTGTTTTCCATGTCTGATCCCCACTCAAACTTCCACTCAGTTCCTGCATATTTATTCCTAACCAATGCTTTTTTGTATAAAACAAAGATTTGAGGGCTTTTACAAAGATTTTTGAGCGATCTTTGTACAATGTACAAAGATTTTCTGGGGACCAGCAGACATGAACTTGGGGGGTTGGGGGTTGGCAACTTTTCAACCCCCAGAATTAGCTATTTTTTCGCAAAAACCTTTGAAAGTGTCTTTTTCTGAGCGTCTTTAGCGGTCTTTAGCATCAAAATCGCCCAGTTTTTTGGCGCTTCGCGCCAATTGGTCACTTTTTCACTATATTTTCTTCATTTTTTGTCAAATTTTTTCTAAATTTTTTTCATTTTTATCATCTAGAAAAAAAGAGCATCGTGAGAAACGTCAAAAACAGCGTTTTCAAGGCGTACCCAATGTTTTTAAGCTCAAAGATGGACTTCAGGAAAAATTTTCGGTTTTCACTCCCCCCCCAGAAATTTTTTGCTATGCATGTATGGGGACCAGTATATAAATTTTGACCATTACAAGTGGCTATACTGCTATTTTGGATGCAGAAAATGACTATGTAGACTCTTAGAAACGGGAAAAGCTGCTATACACTGCTATGGGACCGTGTTCCAGGACATAAAGCCACTTCTACGTTTCTGACTACCCCTCAAAGTCCGACCATGTGCATCAGAGCAAAAATGAGATAGACAAGTACATGCTTGTAACATGGGGTAAAAATCCCCGCACACAAGGTAAGCTGTCATTCTATATTGGAGAGAAGTTTGGGTATCCCTCAAAATTGGGAGAAAATTGCATTTTTTAAGGTAATTTTTAGCGTTTTTTTGCTATTTTGAGCCAAAGTCGGAGGCCCGAAACCCCTACAAAATGGCCAGGGATCCCCTTCAAAAATTTGAGCCGTCACATGTAAGACTAAGTATCCATATTGATAGAAGGTGGCGGACATACATGCACACTGGGGGTATGGAGGATATTCCCCCTAATATATTTGCTTTGTGCCGAAAATCATAATAATTACTTATTTCAGCCCCAAACGCGCGCAAAAACGCTCCAGAATCAGTTCTTGTAGCATCT
The DNA here is from genome assembly GCA_036768485.1 of Mermis nigrescens. Taxonomy (NCBI): domain Eukaryota; kingdom Metazoa; phylum Nematoda; class Enoplea; order Mermithida; family Mermithidae; genus Mermis; species Mermis nigrescens. The sequence goes on along the minus strand of JAVLUZ010000257.1, from coordinate 35,749 downwards.
AAAGTGTTTCTTGCGACCATTTTGTACATTTTTTCGAAGATTTTATGAAGGAAATTAGTAATACGAGTAATTTTGATGGTACTTTGTGTTGGAAAAAATTTTTAAAAACGATTTACCCCCTCCAGGGAAATCGGTTGACCCCCTCTCAGAACTTGGATCGTGTGCATGTATGGTGGCAGAGACGTTCTATATGCTAATGTTGGGAACACTTTTTCACCCAGCTTCTCAAGATAATTTTTTCACTGAGCTTCTGATCAAAGTTGAACACTTGCTCATATGATTACAATATATGGAAAGGACTCTGGTTAATTACAAAATATGAAAGTTTACTCTAAAACACCAACTGGGCCAAATCAAAAGTAAGCCAAGTTCTAACAGGACTGGATAACAAATAATTTAGCGAAAATTAAATACTTTTCTGGAATAAAACGCTAAATGTGCCCATGTTGTTGCTTCGAAATATACACGATGAAAAAATGCAATCAATAATCTCATGATTCCGTCTCAAGTGAATCTGCTTCAGATGGAGAATCAGAGCTCTAGCGCTAAGAAAATAATTTTCAGGGCAATGCGGACATATTAGCGAAATGTTAATGATTGAAGTATGCGTAGCAAAATGCCGAAAACAAGAATCTATCTTTGAGTAGGAAGCATCGCAGGGTGAGAATGGGCACGGATAATTCATTGCACCCATATGCCGAAGCGCATAATGACTGCGTAATCGGTGCCTATGGAAACTGCTATCACACAATTTACAGACCAAACTATGAGAAGGCATCCTGCGAAAAGATCTTGTAATAAAACTAGCAAAAAAAGCTCTATAAAGTGATAAAGAAGCTCTATAAAATGATGAAATCATTTTGAAGGCAATGTTCACCGCCCAATCCAGTAAAAACTCGATGTCCATCTAGAACAATAACTACTCACATACAAGCATCATGCATAAAGCTTTCAGGAGAGAACGCATTTTTATTTAGATATCTTCCTTTCATTCTAGCTCATTTTTTTATAAAATTACGGCACCTTAATCCAGGGTTGGAAAAAACCAAAGTTTGAAAATTTCCGATATTTTGGTTTTTTTGGTTTTTCATGGTTTTTTAATGGTTTTTTATGGTTTTTTTATGGTTTTTTTAATGGTTAAATTTTGGTTTTTATATCTTAGTCGTGAGTATGAGTGTTTAAATGCTTGATTATGATTAAAAACCACTAAATTAAAGAACAGGCATGAGTTGCCTGACCAATTATTCAGGAAAAATAACGAAGTGAACAATTTCAAATTTATACAGTAGAATGAACGGCAACTTTAAGAATCATTTTCTTCTTGTTCATTTCCATCGCTAGAAATATCTAGGATCGTTCCTTCGAGTTGGTTGATATTGCTTTTCACAAATACCAGCTTTTTGACAGTGTCGGGTGCCAGCTGATTACGCAGCTTTGAGTGAACAAATCCGAACGTCGAAAAATTTCAATTTTTTAATGCTATGTATTTTTGGCCGTTTTTGGCCTTTTTGGCATTTGGTCCCCCAAAAATAAGTTGGTCCCCCCAAAATTGGAGGGTCAGCTACGTGCCTGGATCATCATTACATTATACAATTATAATTACGTCTCTCTTACAAAAAAAAGTTCAACCAAAATGAAAATTTATTCTTTTATATAAAAAATTTATTAAATTTATTCGTTTATTCCCTAAATAATTAGTCTACTCTATGCTAGAGTAAAGAGTACTATTTGCACATGTTTACAAATGATGAAATATGAATCCTGCGACATTTTTCAACAGCGACTTAAAAAAAACCAAAAAAAACAAAAATCCAGGCCGATTTTCAAACCATAAAAAACCAAAAAACCATGCCCGGCCAACCCTGCCTTAATCCTCCGAATTTTCCTTCACTTATCTTAGAGCAAAGGTAAAATATTTTATCCTGCTTTATCAGTCAACCGTCTTGAAAAGACACGAGATCTGAAAGTATAGCATATATAGAACAGCGAAAGAGTCATTCAATTGCTTTTCAACGGCGGCCTTGTCAAGAAAATATCAGATCACGTGAAAATATGGAATACGGATTTCGAAAATTACAGTACTTGTTTAAATACATTTTCGTGCAGGATAGCATTCGACCTGATTACTAGCAGGTTGGCAGAACTCGTTAAAAGCTGATTTGATATATTCCGATAAGATCACTGCACTAACGTGTTAAATACAGTTTTCTTTACCCATATTTTTAATTTTGGTTTATAACCCGTTAATAACACGTTCGGGAAAGAGTAACTTGTTTTTAACGGGTTAAATTTACTAATTTTTTTACAGTGAAGAATCAACGCCTTTTACAAAAATGTCGAATTTTAAATGGAAATCACTAGAAACCGCAAAAATTCAAAAATTTTATTCAAAAGTCCGACGAATTCAGGGTCTATATGGGATCCAAACAACTAAGAATCGATGAAAGAGGCAACAAAAGCATTTTTGAAGTTGTGAAAATACTCTGTGATCTTTGGATACATTAACCAAACCACCCAATATTCTTGTACGAATTTGTTTAGGTAGGCGGTTCGCGGTAGATACCTACACATAATTTCTGCAAAGGTCTGAAATTAAGCTTAAGAGAATAAAATGCTTAAATTTTTGCTGAATCGATTGATTTTTCACTTGTTTTATCACCAAAAATATATGTATACATACGAAAAACGCAAAACATGTCAAAAAAACGACGATTTATTACCTAAAATTGCTTTTGAACGCATCGAATATATTTTCAAAAATAAATAGAAATGAAAAAGTAGCTTTTATAACTTGAAAGTTTATAAAGAAATAAGATTCTTATCAAAAAGCACTAGCGTGACTATCATAGGTGGATCGGCACCAAAATTCTGGAGTGCAAGATTTTTCAAAGGTCGAAAATTGTCTTAAAAATTGAGTTATGGCGAAAACACCACTGTACAATATTTTTCATCGAGCACTATCCATTGGCATCAAAAATTGCAAAAAAACAAAAACAATTTTCAAAAATTGGATTCTAGGGGGTATTCTGGATTCTGGAGGGGTGTATTTTGGTTTCTGGGGGTGCATACCCCTAAACCCCCACGCCAAAGTGTGGTCATAATGGAGGGTTGAATTTCAAAGTGTAAAGTTGTAGGATATCGTTCCATGTAAAAACATTTGAATCCGTTTCCGGAAAATTTTTTCGTTTCTCCTGCTATAATAAAATAATGTTGCTGATCTGAGTTGGATAAAAAAATTAAAAAAAACAACATTAAGCGTACAAGAATCGTGGCAGTCTTCTTATTTTGGGCTTCAATTGTGGGACACTGATTTACGTTTCACTTCCTTAAAGAAGGCATAGATTTTCAATCATGTTCGGGTCATCTTGGTGATTTTGAAAAACGGGGTAAAAGACTTTAGCAAGAAATGGCAAAAAACACTTAAACGTAGCCAAAAAAGCAAGTTTATTCTGTAAAAAATTGGGTCAGGAATGTTCAGATTAGGGAATGGGGCAAGGGCGCCCAACTTCGGGTGGGGGCCCCCTCTTACATGTATGGATGAAAGAGAGCATGGAGATGGAGACAACTGTAAAACAATATGAGTGCCTTCAAATGGAAAAATGACAGACGAATTAGGCTGGCAACAGATTTTTCTGGCTTCTGAAATCTTCTTATGCCCTTTGTCAGGGTCCCCCCTATATGAAGGCAGCAAGAAATTTCTGGGAGGACGATCATATTGGTGGGCGGCACCAAAATTCAGGGTGGGGGGGGGGTGCAATATTTTCCAAAGGTCAAAAAATAGCCTTAAAAATGATAGTATGGCGATTACCCCTAAACCTAATTCCCCACGCCCAGGTGCTTGATTTTTTCTTCCTTCAGTAAAGCATTTAAGCCAATTTCTGAAGTCGCTTTTGACAATGCCATCCATAACCATTTCTACAGTAAACTCAAGAATGTCTCATTAGGAGAAGAAGATAAATGTACCTACCTATTTGATTTTATTCATAATGCATGACAAGGCAAGCAACATATTGTCTGCAGTTTACACCTCAGAGGGCCTCTTTCTTTATTCTCGCACGAATGCACCAATAAGGTCACAACAACTTATAGGTATTGTTACGC
>JAVLUZ010000257.1:0-31548 GCA_036768485.1 Mermis nigrescens | reverse complement strand
GATAATTGCATACCGTCAAACGGGGCTACTTGAGACAGCAGGGGCTACTTGAGACACTTGATAGAAAAAATGATTGTGCTGTATTTAATGTACTCTGTTTGCAACATATTTCTTATGAAATAAATTTTTTATCAGGTAGTTTGATGTCCTCTTTCTAATGGGATTATTTGCAACTCACAGTTTTTCATGTGTGTCTTGAAAACCAGGTTTACATGAGTCATGAGCAATTAGATGAATTTTTCATGTAGTCAAACTTTCAATTTTTTCCAAGACCTTATAAAACCACTTGAGATTTACTTTAGTTTTTCTAGCAAGGAATTTCATGGTCTTTGATGTGGTATTTATCTCATTGCTGTCACGTCACTATTTCTCGAGATATCTTGGATGTCTCAAGTAGCCTTCAGCATTCAGATGAAAAGTGGGGCTACTTGAGACAGGCTGAAAAAACGTCATTAATACTCTTGTCTTTTTAGATGCGTAAATTAGGCGCTCAAGCTTATCAAAATTATTCTAGAGCAGATTTAGATGGAGCTTTACAGTCTCTTGGAGATGGTATGTCACTAAGGGATGCAGCTTCAGCTTATGGAATCTCACGTGCAACACTGGCTCGTAAATTGAAAGCCCAGCATTTGAATGCTCCAGGACACCCAACTGCTTTATCAGTGGAAGAAGAAGCTCTCTTGAAAGATTTCATTATTTTAGTGGCGAACTGGGGTTTTCCGATGACCAAGAACGATCTTTGTTACTTTGTTAAGGACTATCTTGATCGAAAATGCGTTGCTATCTCTGCCTTTCCAAATAATTTGCCTGGTGAAGGCTGGATTGAGAATTTTATCAAGCAAAATAAGAAATTCCTCAGCACACGGCTGGCCAATAATATTAAAAGAGCAAGAGCAAATGTTGGAGAAGATTGCGTCAAGAGCTATTTTGAAAATTTGGCAGAAACCCTGAAGGATATACCCTCTGAAAATATATTCAATTACGACAAGACAAATTTGTCTGACGACCCTGGAAGAAAGAAAGTACTAGCTAGGAGGGGGACCAAGTATGTTGATTGTGTCAGAAATTCTACCAAGTCAGCTATTTCCGTCATGTTCTGCTGCTCTGCTAATGGTACAGTATTGCCGCCATATACAGTCTATAAGGCAGAAAATTTATGGAACACCTGGTGTACAGGAGGCCCAAGAGGTTCCCGGTTCAACAGATCCAAAAGCGGTTGGTTTGAGAGCCCTCATTTCCATGACTGGTTTGAAACTATCTTCCTTAGACATGCTCAGAAATTGGCAGGGACAAAAGTCCTCATTGGCGATAATTTGTCAACGCATTTCAACTCAGAAATATTTTTAAAAAAGTGAAGAAAATGGCATCAAGTTTGTCTGTCTACCTCCAAATGCAACGCATTTATGCCAGCCCCTAGACGTTGCCTTCTTTGGTCCATTAAAAAGACATTGGCGATCTACTTTGGAAGATTTCAAGCGAAAGAATCCCAAAGCCTCTAATCTTGCCAAGGATGTGTTTCCGCAACTGTTGAAGCAGCTAATGGAGAAAATATTTGTCACTGGTCATGAAAATGTGAAAAATGGTTTCCGTGCATGTGGTATCTTCCCTCTTGACCCACAAGCTGTCTTGAAGAAATTGCCCAGCTACAATCCACATGAGGAAAATGGATCAGCTGATTGTTCAGTCATGAGTGAATCATTACTATCCGTCTTAGAAAGCATGCGTTATGACAAAAAGCAACGGAAAATAACGAAAAAGAAAAGACTTAACATTGAACCTGGAAAAAGCGTTTTTGTGAATGACATTTTGACAGAAGAACCGATTGCATCCATTGCTAAAAAGAAAAGACGAGCAGCTGTCATTGAATCAAGCTCTGAGGAATCTGAATCAGCAGTTTCAGAAGATAATCAATCCGAAACTTCGATGATGAAATAGATGATGTTGAAAGTGTACAAATGGATTACGGGCAATTTTTACAGCAAGTCGACATGACTTCTTTGAAATTTGGTGATTGGGTCGCTGCTGAGTATGATGGAAAGTGGTTTTTGGCCTTGATAAATGATGGTCCTTCCAATGACATGGTGTGTCTCAAGTTTGTTCATCCTCCAGGACCTCAAGTTAAGTTTCAGTTTCCAGAAAAGGATGACATTTTATGGGTTACTGCTGGCGAAATTTTGGCCAAGCTGAAAGAACCCCCAGAGCCACAAGGACGTTATTTTGTGATTCGCTCAGAAATTTGCTCCAATATTCAAAAATTGATGCCTAATTGATCCGCCTTGCAAGGACTCAATCTAAATAACAAACATTTTTGTGCCTTTCTTGTCGTGCCTTATGTGTTATTTCTCTTAAATGCAACTTATTAATTCTTATAGTTGCTAAGTAAAGCTTTAAGAAGTCAGAATTTTTTTTAAAACAACCCATGTGTCTCAAGTAACCCCTTAAGACAATAATATGATCTTTAAAAATCGTTCTGGTACTTTTATTACAGGGTGTCTCAAATAGCCTCAACCTGGGGGCTACTTGAGACACCAACTTTGTTTTAAAAATATTTTTCCCCCTACACCCATAAATTTGGTGTTTTGCAAACTAACAGCTGAACCTCTTGTAAGTAATTTGAAAAAAAAAATTAGTAAAATCTGACAAGTAATCACTGAATAAATCAAATTTCCCTAGAGAAATCTATCCAAAATCGTCTCAAGTAGCCCCGTATGATGGTATCCACTTCTGAGTGTAAATGAATCATGTGATTAACAACAAAAAATGCACATAAATGCTATTGTATGAAATTGAAAAAAATAAAAAACTTAAATGAACACTAGAAGGTCAGTGTGAATTGATCCTCAGATCACATTCAACAAAATATAGTCAGACCATAACTCAATGAAGCAAAGCAACAAAAATTTGACATTTTTGAGCAAATAGATATTTAAAGCACTCGAATCAGTGCCTTTCTATGACTGATGTGCTTAAACCAACAAAAGAATATAATTTACCCTTTCTCTGATTCAGCTTTGCCTTGGCCAGCAAACAGAGGCCATCTTGGACCTTCAAAAAATCTTGCACATCCCCTGCCCCTAGAATTTTGGTGCAGCCCACTTATGCATAAGGGTGACCACCATACATGGGCAGCAAGAAAATTATGGGGGCTTGCAAGATATTTTGAAGGTCAAAAATGGCCTTAAAGATGGTGGTATGGCAAAAAACATCATTTATAAACGTTTCTCATTGAGCACCATCCATTGGCATTAAAAGATTGTTAGAAAAACAAAAAAAATTTCAAAAATTGAATTCTGAGGAGGGGTATTTTAATTTCTGGGGGAATTGGGTATTTTAGTACCTCTGGAGGGGGTGCAAACCCCTCCAAAGGTACTCAGAGGTACGCTCAGGTGTTGTGACCGTACATAGGCAGCAAGAAAATTCTGAGGGGGTGGTGCAAGATTTTTTTGAAGATCAAAAAATGGTGATATGGCAAAAAACACCATTTTTTGACGTTTCTCATTGGGCAATATCCATCAGCATCAAAAAATTGCGAAAAAAAACAAAAAAATTTCAAAAATTGAATTCTGGGGGGGAATATTTTAGTTTCTGGAGGGCTGCATACCCCCCATGCCCAGGTGTGGTGCTGACCACCTTTGAACTGTTTTGGACAACATGGTTACTAAATAGAAGATGGAAAAAGAACAGGTACAAGCACAATATAATTTAGCTTTGCCCAACATATTTTTATTTTGAATAACAGCTTCAAGTGGTTGTTTGAGTCTTGGGACAGTGATTTAAATATTGTGGAAGCATTAGATATTTTGATGCTCAGCAGCATACATTGTGTTGATCGACCGTTGATTCTGCTTGGTAAGTTAAAAAAACACATTTTATATTTTAGAAAACTGTGAAAGAGTGCTGAAAATTACAATGAATTTTTAAAAAACTTTGAATGCCTCAATAAAATAAAGCAAGTCTATTTACACAAAGAATATTCTTATCAAAATTTGAAATAAATATTAACTATTTATTTAGCATTGAGAGTGCAACTTTTGTTGAAGAATACTTTACACATGTGCCACACAATAGTTGGCCACTTTCACCTTTGCAACATAGCATGCAAACAGTTTTAAAGCAATTCAGCTGCATTTGAAACCCAAAAAGAGCTCCTGAAGCTAATGTAAGTGAATATTCAAGACAATGAATTTTATGCATATGATCAGAATGATTAAGTTATGAAATATAATGTATGCATATGTAAATGTGTTTCTTATGTTGCATATGTAAATTCTGCATAATTTAACAATTATTGTAAATTAACCTTTTAGAGTCCGCTCTATGATGCAGATGTGCTACAGCAATGCAATCTTAATATGTTTCAGATCTGTAAAATGTAAGACAGTATGCAGAAAAAACAGAGCAAAAGCTTTCCTCTCTATCATGTTGTTCATATGTTCCCATTTGGGAACGTTGGCTTCTTGGGGAACATTTTTGCCAAATTTCATGTTCTGTAATGTTTTGCAAAACTTATAAGATCAAAGCGATCTGCTACAAACATTGATAACACAAGTACTCTAAACTGTCAAATTGTCAAATAGAGAGCCTACAAGGGTGTGGTTTTGAGTATTTGAAACCTTATGGGGATAATAAACCTCAGAAAACCAAGAAACTTTCAGTAGACACCGTATCTTTTTATTTGTTTTTTGTTAGATTTGCTTGCTTTCTAGATAACATTGAATAATGTCTAGCTAAGATGAGTAAAAAACTATTATTGAGCTATAATCTGGATTTTTGTTTCTTCTGGATTTCTCAAAATTTATTGGTGTTCTAATTTCTACGCTGTTGAACTAATGCCCATGATCTCAGAGCTATTTACACTGCATTGACGTATGTCAGTATAATACAAATTAGAAGCCATGAATCAAGATTCAGGAAACAACAGGAAGTCAGGGTGTAATACAGTCAAATTGGTAATTTCATACAATTTTCAATTAGTAAAATTTTGCAGTGAATAAAAGTTAGTCATAATATCATATGTTTACTCATTTGGACATTTACCTATCCGCAATTGTTATTGATAGTCCAATAAACTTACACTCAAAGTTTAGTTATGTTGCTAGCATGCTTCTGAGCTATTAAAAAATGTTAGCAATCAGTAGTTATATAAAGTTTGATCAAGTACAGTGCAAGTTCTACAGATCAAAAACACATGGTATTGTGCATGAATTCAATAAAATTTGTCTCTACGCCTCTAAAGATTAATGGCTCTGTAAGTTATAGTAAAAAAATACGGCAAAGTAAGGTAGAGCAGGTAATTTCTGCAAAAGTACCTAAAATTATTTACAGAAACATTTGAATTTTTGCCTAAAAATTGCTAGAAATCAAGAGCTACATTGTTGTGTAATCATAACACATAGAATCAAGTAAAGAATCCCATAAATGTGCATTTGATATTTTGAATATGTGCATTGGAGTCATACCAGAATGCTTGTGGATCTCTAGAAAATTGAAAGAATGCATGAGAGGTCACTAAAGAGCATAGCCGAGGTTGCATATGCTGCCCCATAGATTTAGTTCTCTTTCCAGGGATTAAATATTTTTGCACTCCTAGGAGCCAACGTTCCCAAATAGGAACATCAATATAAATTTAATCATAACTTTTGATGAACAACTAAATAAAAATGAATAATATACTAAAATGATCAGAAAACCTCTGCAAAGATGACTGCATGACATTTGGCTCAAAAATTTTGCATGTTTATTGACAATATGCAAATTTCTAAACATGACAAATTTTTGCTATTATTGTCCAACTTAAGACAGTATAGCATAGCACTTTGAAATTGTTCTCACAGGATAGGCAAACATCTTATTCCCCATCCAAAACAAGTCTTATTTAAACTAGATCAATAGTTGTTTTGCAACAAAATTTTGAAAATATGTTCCCGATTGGGAACGTTGGCCACTAAAAGGTTAAGGAAACCTTAACCCCTTGTAACTCTATGCTGGACGTGATAATGCAGATCAAATACCTCAGAAAAGCAATCACAATTTATGCTAAGGAACAAAATTTATTTGACTGGTCATTCCAGTCAAATATTATTGACAAAGTGATCAATGCTTATAATCCACTAAAGGAAATCACAATAAATGTATGTGGATTATTATAAGTAATAAATAATAACTAAACAAGTGTGTAGTAAATAAAAAATGAGTACAACGACCATTGACCTGACACCTGAACAGCCTGTAGATGATAAAAACAGCACAGTATTACAGCAAATTAATTAAGAGCTGAATATTGACAATTTTGTAGCTACAATGGGAATGCTTCAATTGCTGACATACTTTTGTGCATTAAATAGATCAGCTCAATGCTCCATTCTCTAAAGCAAGATAACAAACTGGGTTTCCCTAGTACATTGGATGTTCTACAAAACAGAATCATGACTTAATTTGGCTGGCCTGGCATTAATCTAACATGTAATCAAAGCATAACTATTTCTAGGTTTTCATTATTGATGCATATTTGCATTGCAACATGTAATAATGCATTATTTCATGACCCTTGCTACAAAATCAAAGTTTTCAGAAAGCCTGGAACATTGCCAGACATGCAGCCAGTTGTCAATAAATTTCTGAAAAATTTGACGTCATGCAGCTTTGCATTGTGGAAACACCCAGCAAAGTTTGCAAGGATTGCGGGGCCAATATCTCACACCCAACCTGTTTGTTTGATGACTTTGTAGCAGCAGCAGTGACAGTGAAAAAACAGATGCTGAAGCTCAGCTTGAAAAAGTAAAAAGGAAATTAGAAAAATATTATTCAATGTATTAATTTATGTAAAATAATTGATGATATGATACTGCACATAGCAAAGAGATTTGGGAAAGCTTACAACCACACCTGGGCGTGAGGGAAAGGGTTTGGGGGTATGCACCCCCCAGAAACCAAAATAACCCCCCCCTAGAAATCAAAATCCACCCAGAATTCAATTTTCGCAAATTTTTTTTCATTTTTTTTGCAATTTTTTGATGCCAATGGATAGTGCTTGATGAGAAACTTCAAAAAATGGTGTTTTTATCGCCATACCACCATTTTTAGGGCCATTTTTTGACCTTCTAAAAATTCTTGCACCCCCCCCAGAATTTTCTTGCTGCCCACGTATGCTTACAACCAAACATCTGCATAATTTTGTCATTTTAAAAAAAAATTTTAATTTTTGAATAGAAAATATGTGGAATGATCTGAAAAGCTTGAAAGTGACATTTCTTTAACTTCTCAGCAATTCTGTCCAGCTTCACAAAACTTTGTAGGACAGGATCCCCTGATTTCCAGCACTCAAGTACCTGATAAACTGCCTCTTAGTGAATGCCAATGCCATGCATTTATTTCTGGAGGTTGGAGGTTACCTAAAGCTTAAGTGTATTGCACTAATGGAAAATCACTGGCCAAGTGGACAGAAGATTCTACAAAATGTACTTTTAGCTGCAGCCGCCCACCAGTATTTATCACCACCACCCACAAGTGTGCAGTCAGAACAACTCTTCAGTGGTGTGGGCATGATTTACAACTCACTGTAATAAAATTTGAAAGCTTAAATGGCAGAAACATTGTTGTTTATCAAATACAATATGATTGAAGTTGACCTTCAATTTTTAATGTTTGATGAGGCCATCAATTTGTTGTTGAGTTGAATAAAATGTTAAACATGATCTACTTGCCTGTTTTTGTGCCTGTCATCTTTTGTTGTTATTCAATATTACTGCAGTTCAATATACATGCATGATATATTTGGACCCGGACCTGGCACCATAATAGAGGCTGGTCCAGGTTTGGGTCAACTTTATGGGTACAGCCAGGTACAGGTCCTGAAATTTAGGATTGTTGGGTTTTGGTCTAAAATTCTAGCTTGGTAACTGGCTATTCAGGTCTGGAGTACCTGACACAACCTTAATGCTATATTAACCTTAATGCTGTGATATACCTTTGTGCCTGTGTTATGTATGGACCAACTATCAAGTTTGTAGCTAAATTCTAATCTAATGCAGTTGTCACCTATAGCTGCTGATACTAACACTGACCCTCTGTTTACTGTGTACAATGCTGGAGGCATAATGAATTACTTTGTGGCATTTTTTCTGTTCTACCTTATGCATGTGTTACAACACTTAGTCAAGCCTCATTTTGGCTTCAGTTACATCGTTTTTAATGGTTTAGCTCAAAGAGGAGTTATACTGTAGTAAGAATTAAATATTTTTGGCCTATTTACAGTGATATCACAAAAACTCAAGATGAGAAAATAAGGTTGTAATAAGAGAATTTAGTGGTTTATTCCTCTCCAGCACTTTGAATGCATCTCCTAGATGTGTTTAACACAACAGAAATCTACTTTTTCTTAATTATACATAATGTCCAACAGGTGCCTATTCTTATGCATTGTGATGGTTTTTTTACTTATACCTCTTTAAAAAATAATTTCCACAGGAAATAACATACATATTCAGAGAGAGCATAAAAAATTGCACTAAATGAAAGTGATAGCTGTCGGAGAATGTAGAGAAGGCATAGCTCAATATGCACTAGGCATTTATGCAATGACAGTGCACTTGGACTGCAAAAACATGATGGTAAAAAGAGGGTTAATTGACCATCTTCAATATTTATCTTTTCTTTGGTGTAAAACTTTAGCATGGAATACTTTTGACTGTCAAAAGGTAGGTATGGTAAGTACCATACGTGGGCAGCAAGAAAATTCTGGGGGGGGGCAAGATTTTTTGTAGGTCAAAAAATGGCCTTAAACATGGTGGTATGGCGATAAAAACACCTTTTTTAGACATTTCTCATCAAGCACTATCCATTGGCATCAAAAAAATTGCAAAACGAGAAAATTTTTTAAAAATCGAATTCTTGGGGGTACTTTGATTTCTGGGGAGGGGGGGGTATTTGGTTTCTCGGGGGTGTGCAACCCCCAGACCCCCCACGCCCAGGTGTGGTAAGTACTTACAAAACAAAAACACAATGAAAGTTTACATTACATTAAATTTACCGGGACTACTGGAAAATTCTAAAAATAGTTTTTAATTACATATTACCACGAAATTTGCAAAAGAATTCAATTTCATTGCATTTGACTTATTCTATCATAATGAATTCAAGCGCCTATGAAACAATCTTCGAAAATTTTTTCTTCACTTTTACTTCAGCTAGATAATTTTCCAAACCCAAATACAAATCAGGTTGGCCAAGCAATGTCAAAAAACGCCCAGTAATTAGGCAGAAACCTGTCACTATGCAACACCCTGAAAATTGTGTATAATTATTGATTTTTCAGTATTTAAATTTTTCTAAAAGTGCTATTAAAAATAAAATTTTAATATTTTTGCTACAAGCTGCATTTACAAGAATCATTGCATAGCAGTAACATGTGCTTCTCTACATTTTGGCCAAATTGTTTTAAATTATACTTTTTGTCTTTAATTGTACAAAGCTTGCAGTTTTGTATGTAAATATAAATAGTATTTCATTAGCAGTTGTTTTAAAAAAAAATCCATTTGGGTAAGTTTGATGTCTTTATTATTTTCATAGCTAAAGTCAGTTTTATTTACACTACGTATTATTTCAACATATTGAATACTTTTAATTTACATTCTTTTGAACTTAGTTCTTTATTCTTAGAAGTAAAATCAATTATTGAAAATTAGATCTTTCATTCAATGCAATAATTTTGTTTTATCGAGCTTGATTATAAACAATATTTTGATTAATGTAACATAGTGAAAATTTGAAAACAAAAGTCAATCAAACTAATTACTGTTCAGAGTAGGTGTAAAATGGGAAATTACAGAAGTGACCCATTCAAAGTAGGAGTAGCACAACTGTTGCAATAATGTACAAAAAACATGAATTCTTTAGACAAAGTCAAAATTATTTTGTTAAAATGACCAAAGAATTGTTATAAATGAATACACTAAACATTAGTATTGAATAAATAAAGACTTAGAACTTATCATAATAGCAAAGTTTGTTGCCTTTTTTCAGTCTAAATGTATCGTATAAATTGTTCATCAATAGTTTATAGTTAAAAAAATAACTATACATGTGTAATAGAAAACACAATATGTCATGCACACACCTTAACACATGTTTTCCATTTAATAAGTAAAAGAGGCATAATCTAGTTATGCTATTTAATCATATATTATAGAATTCGCATATCACATGAAACTTAACTTCCTCAAAGAATAACAGCTAGTGTTAGGATGTCAACATGATTCAAATCCTTGTACAAAAGCAAAAGTGATGCTCATGAGCTTACAAAGTAAATAGTTCAATGCTTACCTAGCAGCAATTCAATGCTATCAAGCAAACAAGCTAATGTTCTGACATTCAGTAATAAACAAGATTTTAAGCAAGATAACATGTAATATTACACTAAAAATGAATCATTAGCCCTAAGCTCATTTGGTCTCATCTGTTGGTTCATTTGGTGCTGTCCTTTTCTATGAGCTAGGTGTAGGGGCCATTTTGTATAAGAAGTAATGGTTACAACACAAGATCTGTAAGCAAAGTTATATAAGACGATAGCTATCATGCCTGACATACAGGATATACAAGAGCTTTTCTGAGAAAGTGCAGAAGAGCTTATTAGCAGAATCATGCAAAGCATTCAGCTAACAATGGAAGGCAATAGTTCTATTTTTTTCTTTTGCAGGTTTTTTTTTGCAATTTTTCTTTTGCAATTTTCTTCTGCTCTCTTCTTTTTCATGGCAGATCTAACAAAAGATTGCCAACTGGTTTTTGCTTTTTTATTGCTTCCAGAGATGCACATAATCTCAGTGAAATGCATAAAATAAGTCTCTTATCTACACTTCTTAAGGGCTTTGCTCTAAATATTTTTTGAAATTGTAGCAATACTTTTCTATGAGGTCATGAGGCCAAACATCAAAAGATTTAGCACCATAGGCACTGAGCCAGAATATCTTGAGGAAGCTATTAGACCTGTGATACAGCAAAAAATTCAAGAACAGGTTTATCGCACATCGAACATAGGTAATGCATCTCATTAGGCTTCATAACCCATTCTCAATAGCTTAAGTCTTGCATTCCTGTGAACTAGGACATTGTCCTAGCTGATCACTTTTTATGGATTTTTTGTTGCATGTTTTTTGACTACAAAACTTTGTCTAGCCTCATTTTAGCTATAGTTACATCATTTGGAATCTTCATGCTAGCAAACAAAAATTATAAATCCTAATGAATAAGCATATCTTCAGGATTATCAGGTTTAAAATTTAAATTACAAAAAAAAGTTTTGCTCCATGATTAGTACAAGATTGGTGAGCTTCTGCTTTTTAATCAGCACTCTTTGTATTTATGTTGTGTATGTTAAGCTCATGCCCATGCTTAAGCATAGTAGCAGTTTTTTTATTATAGATTCATACAAAAATGCTTCAGTGAAAAATACAAACATATTCGGAAAGAGCTTAAACAATTGCACAAGATGATACTAATATTTGCAATGCTGAGTGTGACTGATTACATTTTTACCTGGCTAGGACCTCATCCTGCCATGGGAACTTTTAACTTCAAAACAAATGGTAACGTGAGGGTTAAGTCACTCAGTTAATACACTCCCCAGGCAAATAGCTAACCTTATGCCATACCAAAACTGCAATCAGCATATACATATTTTACTCGCAACCATAGGTGGGCAGCATTAAAATTCTGGGGGAAGGGGGTAGAAAAATTTCTGGGGGGGGGGTGAAAAAATTTTAAAGGTCAAAAAAATGGTCTTCAAATTGGTCGTATGGCAAAAAACACAATTTTTTGACAGGTTTCTCATCAAGCTCTATCCAATGGCATCAAAAATTGCTAAAAAAGCAAAAAAATTTTTCTGGGGGGTATTTCAACTTCTGGGGGGTGCATACCTCCCCAAACCCCCTCCCCACGCCCATGTGTGCTCGCAACCAAGGGCCCTGGAAGCAAGCACACAGCCAGCCTTGGACAACAAATGACAAAAATATATGTTTTAAGCATGGAATAGCAGTATATCATGCTCTTAAATACAACATTTGAACAGCAAATTCAGCGGGTTTTCAAAAAATGGATAAGAATGCTCATTAAATTTATCACAATTTTAGAAGTGGATATAAGAATGCAGGACAATATATGTAGGATGCCAAATTACACCCAGCAACCATCAGGACAACAAAAAGTAATGAAAATGTTGAATTCAGCTAAAAATTTATACCAGAATGATAAATGTTTGAATTGTTAAGAATCAAAGGCATGCATCAGATGAGCATATTAGCAACATGTATGAGCAAGAGGATGTAGCCTGTAATCAATCAGGAAATATAAATGTGCTATTAGAAGTAACAGAAAATTTGGAGTCAGTCTCCTGAAATTCCTAGTTCAAATGATCAAGGCTAGCCCTACTGCTTCTCCAGTATTAATGTAGGTACCACTCTGCTTACCTGAGAGAACTAGGTGGTCTATATGGAAAATTTTTGTGACTTGAATGATAGCACTGCAGGGTCGTTCAAGTTAGACTTGACTCTGAATGCGCCTAGTTCACCATATAAGCACTGGGCTTATTAAGCCATTTTTAGGGCACATGGGCCAAAATTTTTGTAGACAGACATGTCTCAAACATGCGTTCATAGAGTATAACACACACTTATAATGTAGAAAAGAGGCAAAAAGCTACTTGGTCTAGTAAAAAATAAACTTAGCATCAATTTTGTACGGTGTTGTAGGAATCACTGTAAAAGTGTACTAAATTTTTTAATGGAAGAATGAAGTGTAGCAACCATCGATGGTAACCCAACACACTCAGTTCTGACATAACTGATGCAGGAGGGTGTCAGCCCATCTGGAAATTATTTAATTAATATTAGCTTAATTATTTGAGAACCCTATCCATTCACAACCAGATGCAGACACATTAAATTAAACAGATATAATGTCAACATGAATTATTTGTTTTCAG
Source organism: Mermis nigrescens (assembly GCA_036768485.1). Lineage (NCBI taxonomy): Eukaryota > Metazoa > Nematoda > Enoplea > Mermithida > Mermithidae > Mermis > Mermis nigrescens. The sequence goes on along the minus strand of JAVLUZ010000257.1, from coordinate 18,575 downwards.
TCATAAGAGAATTACAAAGCAGACTCACAATACAAAATAGAGCATTTGAATGTAATGTCATTTGAGCCCATAATACAGCTTCATGCTCTTATAATATAAGCAGTTATGAGTAAAGACAGTCATTTATTGTATGAACTTTCTATAAGGGACATGTAAAAATATGAAACAGTAGTTTAAATAATACACCTAATTTTCTCAGTCCAGAAAACACTAAATTGCAATATTTAGAAGCTGAAATTCTAAAAAATTGAGCAAGAAAGTTTTAAATACATTTGGATTGAGTTGTGTAGGTCATCTCAGAGGCAACTGAACATGACTAAGCAACTCATGAGTATTGATCCTATAGCAGGAGCATGCATATTACTTCAACATTCCAATATTTTAGCAATATTTGCAGGGGATGTTTTGATGATCTCACAATGTCAAAAAGTCAAAAGTTATTAAATTCTTTAAAGCTATAAAATTTATAATATATGCTATGAAGTTTTACTAGTCTTTGTGGGAAATGAATTATCATTACAAAGAGTAGAGTAACATGTGTTTCTTTACATTTTGGCAAAATTGTTTATAATTATTTTTCTTTTCCAATTGATAGTGCTTGATTACAAATGTCAAAAAATTTGTGTTTTTAATGCCATACCACCATTTATAAGGCCATTTTTTACCTTTGAAAAATCTTGCATCCCCCCTCACCAGAATTTTCTTGCTTCCCATGTATGAGTGGGACCAAGTATGATGAACAGCTTGGTAAACCAGGGCTGCTGGTAGTTGGATGCAACAAATGCAATCCTGATGTTTGACATGTTTGCCCTCCTTTCACAGCACATGGCAGGAATTTAAGCCTTTCTGCAAGAATGGCAGCATCACTACAGGGGCCACCTTTTGAGTGGTCAAACATCAATATTTAAAGCCAAAAGGAGACTAGGAACAAGCACTAGCCAGCCACAACTTAGCAGGAGACAAGCTGAAGCAACAGCCAGAGCAGTTTGACCATCTTAAGCCAATCAGAAGCTGAGAAACCTGAGCAGGACCCACCATCATATATGGGCAGCATCAAAATTCTGGGCAAAGGGGCGGGGGGGGGGGTTAAAAAATTTCTGGAGGGGGTGAAAAAATTTTTAAAGGTCAAAAAATGGTCTTAAAAGTGGTCGTATGGCGAAAAAACACCATTTTTTTGACGTTTCTCATTGAGCAGTATCCAATGGCATCAAAAAATTGCTAAAAAGAGGAAAAAAATTTTTTCTGGGGGGGGTATTTTGATTTCTGGGAGGGAGGGTATTTCAACTTCTGGGTGGGGGTGCATACCCCCAAACCCCCTTCCCCACGCCCATGTGTGCCCACCATCCCAAGAGGCCAGCATGAAACCACCAGCATCATCGTCAAGCCCATAGCCCCAGCCAGCATCAATGCAAGCAGCTGCCGATCCAGCACCAAAGACCTTGCGTTATGGAATAATAGGCAATGGACCTTCTAGCAACAGCTGCAGCATTGGCATCCAATAACCACACATCTGCATGTATATCCACACTATAAATGTTAAGAACTCTTGTAGCATTTATTCCAGATGACAACTGAATTTAGGGTCTGGTTTAAGCATTAGATGGACATCATCCGGACAACACACTATTTGCAATTCTACAATGGCTGGCTGGAATAATTTTGTGCAAAATTTAGTTGCACAAGCAGGAGCGCTTCTGTCATGATCTCCACATTTACATTGTGGACAAGCGAAAGCCTGTCCCATTCAAGCCAGGAAGCACCAGCAACAACACCAGCCATCCACAGCACTAGAAGCTAATTACTGATGGATTAGAACATTTCATTTTGGGGTTATTTTCTTTTTGTCTGTATATTTTTGAAGACAAATGTGGGTTTCTTCATTCTACTGATGTGTTTGCTGCTCAAACAAAGAAAATTCGAAATTTGAATAAGATAGAGAATACAAAAAACATGTCAAGGAAAATTTTCCCTTCTGTTTTGTAAAGCTGATCACTATAAGGACAATTGTCCTGAATATAAATACAATAATCAGAGGAAGCAGAGAATTTTTGATCAAAAATTGTGTTTACGATGTTTTTGAGCAGGACATATTTCAAAAACTTGTCATCCTAAGAAAAAATGCATTTATTGTTCTGGTATGCATTAACAGAGCATTGTGTGATAAACACTCTACATTAAATGATATAGAAAACTTGGTTCAAGGAAAAAGCAATAATGCTGATGTAAATAAATTTATTTTGACCCTCTTAGACTTTGCTTAATCTTCAAAGTGAAAGTTTTGAGCCTATTGATGAAGTTATAGAACAAATACTGGTTACAGCATCTAGTAATCTCATCAAATCACTTGATGTAATGACGGATGGTATTATGCTCTTGACAGGGCAGTAACAGTTAGCAATCTGATTAATAAAGAGCACAAAGTGGTTACTAATGCTTTTATTGATACAGGAAGCATGAAAACATACATCACCTTTGGTTCAAAAAAATTAATAGCTGATTGTCAATTATGAATTATATTTCCAAAATGGATCAAGTAAAGAAATTTGTGCTAATTCTGTGCCCATCTAGACTGAAAAGATCAAACAAGCGAAGTTTGATAATATGAACAGAGAATTTTTGAAAAATAGTGGATTGATACTTCATAATTATAATGCTAATATGTTATAACCTGATGTATTAATTGGCATGGATTATTTTCAGGAAATAATGGAAAAGAGTATTAGCAGAAGGCTACAGTCTGGATTATATGTGATTGAATCAAAAATTGGTTTTACTAATTTTAGGAAATAAGTTTTTAATTACGATAACAATTCTAATTTGAGGTTTTACGTAGTCAGTTCAAACTAAAAAGCAGAAGATAATTTGATTATGCATAGAATCACTTTGGAATTTAGAATCTGTAGGAATCACAGACACGCCTGGGCATGGGGGATTTCAGGGTGGGGGTATGCAACCCCCAGAAACCAAAATACCCCAGAAATCAAACTACCCCAGAATTCAATTTTTAAATTTTTTTCATTTTTTTGCAATTTTTTGATGCCAATGGATAGTGCTTGATGAGAAACGTAAAGAAATTGTGTTTTTTTGCCATACCATCATTTTTAGGGCAATTTTTTGACCTTCAAAAAATCTTGCACCCCACTCCCAAAATTTTCTGCATGTCCACAAATGATCACAGAAAATCTGAAATTGATGATAAAGTGAATGCATTAGCCTCAGATAATACATCAATTAAATTTATTGATGGAAGATACTATATGTCAGGCCCTGAAGAGCTAATGAAATTAATTTTCACGATGATTTTGGCTCAGCTTTTGGACAAATAAAATTGGTCATGAAAGGATTTTACAAAAATATTAAAAACTATTAATAAAGAATTGGAAAATGGAATAATTGAGAAAATTCTGGAAAGCAGTCTTGAAACTACAAAGCATTATTTGCCTCATCATCCTGTAATTACACGTCAAAAAATGACCAATACAGTATGTATTGTATATGATGCATCTGCAAGAATGAGAAAACATGCACTTAGACTAAATGATTGCTTATATCCCAGTCCGGCAATCATGCCCGGTTTATGTGGCATGTTGATAAGAATTAGAAAGAATCCTATTATTATAATGGCAGATGTCAAAAAGCATTTTTACAGATAGAGTTCATGAAAAAGATGGAGATATCACTCCATTTTTTATGGTTAAAAGATCCAACAAATACAAATTTGGATAATAATATTAAAATTTATTGTTTCTGTTGTGTTCATTTTGGCTTAAACTGCAGTCCTTTCATTTGGAATACAATTTTACAACATATTAAAGAGAGGCACACAGTAGTTTTAGAAGCTTCAAAAATTTTACATTGATAATTTAATGCTTGGTTTAAAAATAATGAAGAAGCTGAAATAGCTTATTATGAATTGAAGCTAAGCATGGTTGAATCTGCAAGAATGGAATTCTAATTCTGTTGAATTTTCAATTATGAACAACATTGATAAGACTGAAGGAAATGATATAAAAATTCTTAGATTAGAATGGGATCATGTTAATGATTTAATTAAAATAATGCTTCCTCTGAAAAGCATTGATATGAATAAATCATTGGAAGCATGCAAAAAAATCTGTTCTTTGACAATTAACTTTGCATTATTTTGATCCTTTGAAGTTTTTGTTGCCATAGCTATTGCAGAGGCAAATCTCTTATACAAAAATTGAGGAAAGATAAATTGGCATGGGATGAAAAACTCCTGCTGGCATTAATGAATGAGTGGAATGAAATATGCACAAATTGAACCTTGAATAACTTGTTCATAATTCTGAGATTTTTGAAAATTGATGAATTATCAAAATTTATTCCAGTATTATTTGTAGATACTTCAAGATCGCATATTCTGCATTTCATCTCAATAAATTTTGCAGATGAGAGAAAATGTAATTTGATATTTTCAAGAAATTCATAAGCTCCTTTACATGTGGTTTGATTCCTCAATTGGAGCTAATGGGCATTATAATTAGAAAATACAGCAATAGAATTTGTAGAACAACAAATTAGAGTGAAAAGTGATGAGAAAAAACATATTTTTACAAATTCTCAGTGTGTTCTTAATTGTATTCAATCTACTAAGCCTCTCAGTATATTTGTTGAAAAATGTGTTCAAGAATTGAATTCATCAAAAAATTTAATATATAAATATGTGAAAAGTGAAAAAAATCCAGCAGATTTAGCAACCCATATTTCTGTCAGAAATGAATTCAATTGCTCTAAATGGTGAGCATCGGACCTTCATGGCTAATTTTGCCAAAATGAATGGCCAAATTATGAATTTAATTCAAATGATATAGAGTTGAGTGAATATTTTGCTCTGACAGAAGAAATTGAGCATCAATGTAGTGTTCTCAGATATGCTAGCTAATAATGAAGAGTCAATGTTCAATATTAAACAATATTTTGAGTTTAAAGAATGCAAAAAGATTTTTTAGTATATGTCCTTTGATTTTTAAAGATAAAGATGTTGCCAGTCAAAAAAATGGAAGGAAATGATAATCTTCTAGAAGATAATAAACAAAATGAAGTAATAGAAATGAAAGAATTAGATCTTGCTGAAAGAATATTGGTTAGAGAATGTCATAAGAGACATTTTCAAGATATTTCAGGTTGATCTAAAAATAAAAATGAATCAATTGAAAGAACTGAATGTTCAGAAAGATTGTAATGGAATTTTACAGTGTTTTGGATGTCTCAAAAATATATCATTTAGGATTTGATGCTAAATTTCCTACTTTACTTCCTTCAAAGGACCATTTAACAACACTTATTGTAATGGAAAAATATGAAGAATTGAAACATTTTGGAGTTGCTCAAAGTTTATCAGCTTTAAGGCAAGAATATTAAATTTTTAAAGGCAGAACAACTGTGAAACGGATTTTACAAAAATGTATGATATGCAGAAATTTTTCACTTGAACCTTATAAACTTCCGGAATTTGCATCTTATCCAAAAGAGCAAGTGACTGAGTCATGACCATTTCAATTCATTAGTTTGGATTACTTAGGTCCATACGTAGGCAGTCAGGAAAATTCTGTGGGGTGCAAGATTTTGAAAGGTCAAAGATTGCCCTAAAAATAGTGGTATGGCAAAAAAACACCATTTTTTGATGTTTCTCATCAAGCACTATCCATTGGCGTCAAAAAATTGCAAAAAAAACAAAAAAACTTTTCAAAAATTGAATTCTGGGGGGATATTGTGATTTCTGGGGGAGTATTTTGGTTTCTGGAGAGGTGCATAGAATTAAATGGAGAAGCTAATGATCTAATTGGTTTACATATTGTTCAGAAACATGTGGTTGTGCAAGATGTGCGTTGTGTTTTACTGTTCGCATCGTCTATTTTATAGAACTTCTGCTTAACCGGAAACAAATAATCTGTTCATAAATTGCCCAGTTTGGGAACATAAAATTGAAATCACTGTAGAGAATAATTATTCACGACCAGGCTCTTCAAGAAACTTTTATATTATGTCCTGGAATTCCTATTCAATGGAAAAATTTATGACTTATTTCGCTTCATCAGTTTAGGCCCCTCCAGTACCTATTTTGTGTAGCCAATTTCTGACTGATGGGACAAAAACGCTAATAATAAAAGCATCTGCCAGCAGGGCAACCAATTTCTTGGACTATAGGACAAATGCAGTGTCCGAATCAAGGAAAAGCCTCTAAATTTAAATGTTATCTGGATCAAGATCCTAGTAAATGTCAAAGCTGTTAGATTCAATTAGCATGTAGTTGTACAGATCAGATTTTAGGGCCATTATATTCGAAATCAGAACATCTTTCACATTTAACATCCGGAGGAATTTTGATGTTTTATAAAAATGGCAATGTTGAGGCTGAGTACAAGAATATTGCTGCTCTAGAAATGCAAATTCCTTCAGAAGGATTTGGGTTATCTACTAAAATTTAGAAAAATGAATTTTTTATTACATCACATAGTTTTGGAGGATGTTATAGTTGCATCATGGGAGCAAAATTAAAATTTACTTCTTAAACTGATTTTGGAGAAGGGGTAGCTCATGTATATTGTGGAAAAGCATCATTTTCCATCTGCTGGTGTGAAAGCATAGGAAAGAGACTGTAGCTGAATCAGCTCTTGATCTTAATATCTTTTCTGGCTTTTTAGAAGAATCGGATAAAAACTTTATTAATGAACATTGTTGGTGTTATTTTAACAATATTAACAATTGTTTCTCTACCATATATAATCAGCCTGATTACAATTATTGTCTCATGAATCATGGCGTCATTATTAAGAGTTTGTATAGAAGAAGAGGGTAACAAAATCACATTTAAACAGATGTGACAAAATGTGATAGGAAATTAACTTTAATAATTTGTAAATATAAACATGATGGAATAGTGCATATTAGTAGGATGATTATATAATTGATTACTATATTCTTTCTCTATTTATATTAGGAATGGAACAAATTATACTTGATAACTTACGTAACTTTGTGGAACAAACAAGAACACTCAAAAATGAAATAATTAACGTGGAAAGTTATGATATGGTATAAGCCAAAATGCTGGGTTACAAATGGTGGTCTATGATAACTATTGGAGCCCAATTCTGGATGGCAACATTATCTCATTCACCATACAATGGGCTCATATACTTTAACAAACAAATCTGCAACCATTTATTTAATGGAAATATTCCAATTTATTTTGTAATAAATTGTTTAAAGAAGAATTTGAATTGTACTTTTGGGGCAATATAGTATTGTATCCCAGGGTCTTAAATCTCAAAGATTCTCTACTTATTATTACCTGGTAATTATTACTTGTTGAATGATATTTCATATAATGATTCCAAGTATTATATATATATATATATATATATATATTGTGGCAATTCAGAAGCCTGATCATTACTAAGGGTGTTTGTGATTAATAAAACATAATAGAACAATAATTATGCATATACATATGATAATTTTTATATTTGCCCAAAAGTAATAACTTATTATAGCTTACATTCCACAGTGAAAGGATGCAAATACAGAGATTTGTATTTTTCTCTTTTTCTCAGAACATGGAAGAAAAGTCTATTAAAAATTTATCCAAATTTGTCAAAGAATAAGATTAAACTATTTAATGATAAAAGATGATCCTTGCTTTGACAAATTCAAGGCCAAGGAAAGTCTAGGAAGAGTAGTCCTGGCCAATGCTCCCTGAAAATAGGAAGGCCATGATCAAAACTATCTCTATTTCTTGACTTGATGTGAATAAAATCATTTAATGAATACTTTTGAACTCTGTGTATTAAATCTGAGGTTCCTGTAATTTATGCTACATACCAAAATTTTAAATTGCTTAGTCAAGGTAGCTAATCATTATGCAACTCGATTTCTCCTGGAAATATTTTCAGTTATGCAAAATCGATTTTCCTGATGCATACAGTAAAAAAATATCAAATTGATTAGTGTGTTGATTATGATGAATTTGACATAGATTGGGATAAGATATTGTTTCATTCATACAATTGAAAATTAAAAGGTTTAAATTAATAATGACTTTGTAAATTATGAATCAAATTGATAGAAGTATGAAAGGACATTTTTATTTGCCTAATTTATCATGAACATATAAACTTTTCTTAAGAATGGAAGGACAAATTCTGGACAACTTAACAAAATTTGTCAATAAATTAACAAGCTGTTTACAGAAAACTCAATCTATTGTTTGTTTCAATTGTGGGAAGATTGGCCACAAATAAAATGTATGCTGGTCAGGAAGTGCCATATTTCTAAAAAGACAAGTTTGCATGGTATGTAATTGGACAAATCATAACACTTATAATTGTTGGTATAAAACAAGGATTATGAATTCTAAATATCAGAACTCAAATTCTGCCTCTAATCAGTAAAGGCTTTTTCATACAAATAAAAAAAGAAAATCATTTATTTCATTCATACAAATCCATAGTCAGCTTCATTCTCAGTCTTGTAAGGAAAGGGTTGACTGCATACGCGGGCAGCAAGAAAATTCTGGGGGGGGGGGTGCAAGATTTTTTTGAAGGTCAGAAAAATGGCCTTAAAAATGGTGGTATGGCGATAAAAACACCATTTTTCGACGTTTCTCATCAAGCACTATCCATTGGCATCAAAAAATTGCGAAAAAAACGAAAAAAATTTTTCAAAAATTGAATTCTGGGGGGGGGTATTTTGATTTCTGGGGGGGTATTTTGGTTTCTGGGGAGTGCATACCCCCCAAACCCCCCACGCCCAGGTGTGGTTGACTGTGAAATAGATATTATTGACATCAAGGATAAGACAAATAAGAGACAGAAATTTCAAACTGAACAACAATTTCATTAGAAAAATTTTTCCTTTCTGTGGGAGTGTAGCACATGCTCGCAAAATGACAAAAATGTCTGGTTTTTTTGTTTTGCTTTCATGAACTTGTCCTAGCCTGGTCACTAGCTTCCAAGCTTTGTAAAACTATAATTGCTAGACTTAGAAAATATGTCACAAAATGGGCCATAATAATCCTATGCAAACACATCACTAAGTGCATCAAGTAAGAGAATAGACACATAACTAGAACACTTAATGTAAAATTAACATGCTCCTTATTATTAATGCATCACAATGGATGCGACTCCCACAGACCACTTTCAATGGATCAAATATTTGCTTCATTTGGATTAGCCACTGTGTGATTTCATGATGTTTGGAATATTTTTCTGAATAGCAATTGTATTATTAATTAGGTACACCCACAACTCCATTTGAATACAAATTTGATCATTTGCATCAATTTTTTTCTATTATATATTTGTGGTTTGGTTATTTGCTTACTAGCTCATTTGCACAAGGTAGTTATCAAACTAAATTTGAAGTTGCTTATTCTGCCACTGCACCTAAGCACTAGCCAATCCATTGTGACTGAGAGGCAACCAAAATCCAGCTGATCTATTGGAACTGAGAGAGTGGGTATTGACCCTTAGTGATACTTAGTAAATCTAAGTCTAGGTTGAGATTTTAAATACTAAAAAATATCCTTAATTAATTTTTTTGTCATGAACAGTGGATTAGAACCCCTTATCCATAAAATTTGTAGTCAGAAATACAATAAAAATCAAAAGTTTGTGACAAATGGTCAACTAGATAATAAATCAGTGAGCATTGGTAAGGTACGTGTACATCCACACCTGGGCATAGGGGGTTTGCGGGGTATGCTACCCCACAGAAACCAAAATAGCCCCCTCAGAAATCAAAATACCCTTCCCCTGAATTCAAATCTTAAAAATTTCTTTTTGTTTTTTCGCAATTTTTTTATGCCAATGGATAGTGCTTGATGAGAAACGTTGAAAAATGGTGTTTTTATTGCCATACCACCATTTTTAAGGCCATTTTTTGACTTTCAAAAATCTTGCACCCCCCACCCCAGAATTTTCTTGCTGCCCACAACTGGTGTACCTCTGTTGTTAACCGCGTGTACATCAAGTTAACACAATGTACTATGGATTTTATAGATTAGGTGCCTAATATATGACCATAAACTATGTATAAACTATGATTTTTTCTATTTATTGAAAACCTTTTTTTGTTAATAGTCAGAGAACACTAACATCTTGATGAGACCTTGATCTCTAGCAAAACTTTCCGATACAATTTCATTCTCTGTCAAATTACAAAATTCTCAAATATTTGGATCACGAGCCATGATGCTCACTAGACAACAAAAACAGTGGAAAACAATGATTGATAAAACAAATAAATTGGTGAATCAATGCCAGTACCTCTTTATGTTCTTTTCCCTCTCCCAGACAATTGTAGTAGACATAGTTTATGGTCGTAAAATAGGTACCTACCTAACGTAACCTATGAACCCAACCTACGAACTTGAAAAGGCGTTGCGCAAGGTACCTACCTAACGTAACCTATGAACTCAAAAAGGCGTTGCGCTAACTTTATGTACACACGGTTAACTCAGGTGTATATGTACCTAACCAATACCAAATCAGTGTACACTGCATTATGGGCAGAATGCAAGTTGGGGGGACCAACCAGAAGCTTTCAAACTTTTTTATTGCATAGGGGTATGGTCATTCCCGGGTGAGCTAGTTCTGCATTGACTATAGATTTCTACAGTCAGTTAGTGTTATAAGCTACTATTTTATTTTGTGCTATCCATTTAGTGACTAAGCTAAAACACAGGAAGCTCATGTGAACTGCATTTTGTTTTGGACCTTTGAAGCTGTAAAATGATGTGATATCTATTTTAAAACTTGAGAACACATTATCACATTAATAGTATAATTTCTAGGAATTGGGGAGATGAGTATATGTGTGATGCCTACTTTTAAAATAAAGGGGACCCTAGCTTAACGCTAGTTTACCATCAGCTGCTGCTGCTCAAAATAGTTTTTCTTGTTTTGAGAAAAGATAGTTCATTGCTTAATATTCTTGAATAATAAAATTAAGTTCTAATGTGTGCTAGTGCTACCCAGTGATGAGTCAATTTTGTAATACAATATTATATTATTTTGTGATAACTTTTGGAACTCATCCTGTTGTGCTATACAAAGTATATGAATTTTCATTACATTCTTCCCCCTACATTAATCAGTGCCCCCACTGTAACAAATAATACATGAAAAACAGATAAACAATGTGGCAATAAAAAATCACTGAGATTATCTATGTTGCTGCATCTTTTTATTTTGAATGCAATAATTGATGGCCTTTTTGATTATTTGTGCTTTATGGTGCATTTCTGCTTTGAATAATCCTTGTAATTTGTGTTTCAGTATGTTGACCCAGTATTAATAAAAACATTAGTATTCAGCCATCCACTGATGGTTGGCACAGTGGCAAAAGTTCCTATTGAAATCATTGAGTGCACATTTGATCAGTGTTGCAAATACAGCTTCAATTTGGTATCCAGCCATAAGTGGCACTGGTTTTGGTGGTTCCAGCTGTACCTCCAGCAGGTTTGGCTGCTGTTGCCTTGTTGGTGTTGAATGTGGTGTATCTTGTTGTTGGCAAAGTGTGTCAAATGCCAATGGATAGTGCTTAATGAGAAACGTTGAACAATGGTGTTTTTTCTGTGCCACCATTTTTAGTTATGAGGTAGCCTGGATTATTTAGTAGGGCATGTAAATTAGCAGAGACCCCTCAAAGTTTGTGAAACATCAAAAAAAGTACCCAGAACATCTGGTCTCACCAAGGCAAAAAATTCAGTGTGCCTTGGTTCATCAGGCATCTCACTTTGTAGTTCCCACAAGGCAGGAGTATTGGGGATGAGTCGGTCTGATCTAAGAAGATTCACAGCCTGTCCCACAGTGCAATCATTTGAAACACACAAGTGATGGTGGTTGGTTGGGCGTCAATGCATTACTTTTAATCAGTAGTTCGCCAATAGTATTGGTATCATGGCAATAGTGGGGATTGTATGGTTAATGGTTGTGGGTGTTTATGGTCTGGTGTCTTTTGGAGGTGTAGATAGTGTAGATTGTTTGGGCTGTAGGGCATGATCAGACTAAGTTGGTGGCTCAGAGTCAAGGAACTCTTCGGCTTAGGTTCTAGTGTACTGAGCTTTTTTTGAATTCAGATGGTGTCTTATGCTCTCCTTTCCAATTTTCTCTGCTATCATCTAGTTTACTAAGCATCAAGTCAATATATGATGAAAGTTAAGCAGAGCAGGATCTGTGACTGCTGGCGGACATATAAAAGCCATAGGGGTGGGTAAGTGCATAAGTCATAGTGAATATATATGATTAAGCATATCTCTGGCCACAAATACACTCCAGAGGCCTGGGAATCAGTGCAAAACAATTGTACCATTAGAGAAAATTTGGGTTGATAAGTAAACTTGCAAAAATCATCTCCGAACTTGAAAAAATCTTCATACTTCCCATTTTGAAGCTCCAGTTTTATCTTGTAGTTGTTGAAATCAAAACTCATGATAATCTAGCTATTTTCTCTAGCTTTTTTATCAGTTTTGTACTTCCATATATCAAATTTCAGTTAGCGACTCTGATCAAGGGTTTTGGGGTGATAGTTCTGGAATGGCTTGCTTCTGGTGTTGATTTTGGAGTCAGTGATCACATTGAGTGCTAGTCATCATTGAACTAAAAGATGTGTACTGTGACTTGAGTGTCTGTCTGTCTTGATTTTGAATGATTAAAAAATTAATTTAAGCTGAATAAATATTCATGTGTACTAAGACTAGCTTTTCTGCTGATTATATTTTATTTTTCTCTACTACAAAGATAATAAGAGTGAGGAGAGGGAGTGCTAGCTTTGGGTGTTTCATTCCTTCTTCCCTGCAAAGTCTAGCTCCCAGGGTTTTTGGGTTCTCTTGTACATTCTTGTCATCATTATCATCAATATTAGCCTCATAGAAATCTGTTCAATTAAAGTACATGGTTCCGAGTTCTTTTTTCTCATTAAGGGATTCAAAAATGGGAGTGAGTGTTTGAATTGATTTAATTCTATAGGGCCCACTCCACTAGTGCATTAGTTTGTGAGTTTTCTGTTGTGCTATGCCAGGGTTAAAAAGCATGATAAGATCGCCAATCTTGTAAATAACAAGCTTCATCTTCATAGTAAGTTTCTTGAGTTTCTTGAGCTTGATGAATATTTTCTCTAGCTAAAGTCCAAGCTTTAGGTAAGTATTGCTTGAAATCAATTAAATAATTAATGAATCAATAGTGTATTGGGAAGCTCTCAAAGCTTAAAGCAGTGTATATGTATAGTCTAGGAGTCCGCCCATAGAGTAATTTAACTAGGGAAAATTAATTGCTTGTTTGGTCACATTGTTTTCACTATACAATGAATAATTTGAGTTTTTGAACTTTCCTGAGAGAACTGGAAAGATTCAAAAGACAAGATGTAGCTCATTAGGAAGAACATTAAATTTTCTAGCTATTTACGCAGAAAATTTTGAAATATGTCAGAAACTCACAGAATATAGCTGAAAACATCAAAAATACAGTATGACAGCCTTCATGGCGGCCATATTGGAAAACTGGAATTCTTCAATAAATCAAACAAATAGGATATTATGGGAATGAGCTTTTGTTTGGCTTTCTAAAATGTGCTTAAACATTGAAAAGTATGGAAAATAGTTTGAGTAAAATGTGTACCTCAAGGGGCAGCCAATTAAATTGAAATTGCAGGACAAACTATTCAGAAACACATAAAACAAAAAGGGCTTAAATTTAGAGCTCAAAAATATCTAACTATTTTGCTATTTTCCAAATATGAAGTTTGAGCTGTATACTGTAGTGACCAAGCAAAGTTTGAGCATTTTGTTGAGCCTAGCATACTCTAGACATAAGCTAGCTATACTTTTGTTGGCAAAATAGTTTTATTTTAAAATTGTCTATCTAAAAATACTTTATTTCATGAGAATCCATTCAGTGATTCCTGAGCTCATCTCAAAAAACCACACTTCACTTAAATGAGTTACTTGATGATGAACAGGTTCATCACCTTTGACCGACTGTCAAACTGCAGGCATGTTATAATATGAAGCATGGTCTAATTTTTGAGCAAACTGGATGAATTGTGATCATTTATTGTATTTATTCTTATAAACATAGCAGGGGATCAAAATTTATACTCATAAATGTACTCAATTTCTCAAATTGGGTGAAAATGACATGTAGTAAGTAGATTTATATGCAAAAGTAACATATGGCAGGATATCATCCTAGTATTGCTGATTCTAACTCATGTACATAGAAAGCATGTTCACTAGTGTGTGATTACATTTTTCTGCTAAACCATCAGTCTCAGGGCCGATTCATTTCCACTTGGAAATCCAAGTCCCAAGTTCAAGTTTCCAAGACTTGGAATTTCCAAGTTTCCAAGTTTCAGTTCATTTGTTCAAATAAAAATTCCAAGTCATTAGCATTTTTGACTTGGAAAAATGTTGTTTTTTCTCCAAGTCTCAAAGTATATTTTCCAAGTTTCCAAGTGTCTGTCTTTTTGCTCTTTCCAAGCACTTGGAATTTCTAAGATCAGGCTCATTTAAAAATTTCCAAGTCTAATTAACATAAATATGTTCACAATGCGCTGCCCTTGAGGTAAGTACAATAAAAGCAATGAGGAGTGTCACATGTGCATCTCTGATGAAAACGCTGTTTTTGGTGGAATGTCATTGTGTTTGCAAACACTGCAATAAAAATGTGCCAAAAACCACCAAACAATTAAACGCAAAAAAGTAGCGTTTTTAAAGGCAACTGAGGACAGAAGAGATGTAATTTTTGGAGCATTTTCTGCAAAATTAAGGAATAAAGACAAAGAAGCAGCGTGGAAAGAAGTGCAAAGAGAAAGCAGCTATTGAAAGAATTCACGAAATATTCAGTAGAACAAACTGAATGCCAATATTTTTCAACTCGTAAAATTTGCTGCACAATTGCTGACAATCAAGAGCCGTTTCAGGGAATATCACAACATCGTGAAATAAATGTCTGACATCGACAAATTTGTGAAAAGCGGTGCAAACGGTTGCTTTAGAAATACCTATGTAAATATACTTGTCTATTCCTCCATTTCTGCTCTATGAAAATTAATTGTTGGCTGGCAAGCCTGTCTCCTGGATTTGGCTTAAGGGAGCCTAACTTAAATTGGTCTATATCTCAGAAATTTTGTCAAGATAGCCTGCAAAACCCATTTTTGACATTTTTCAACATGCTCTACCCATTACAATAATAAAATTCAAACATTTTTTTAATTAACTTTTTGTCTCGCTCAAAAAAGCTACAAAAAGTGCCATTTTTGATAGCAGTTTAGGCCAAAATTCTAATAAATACTTCACATCCGGCGTGGAGCGCCAAAAATTTGAAGAGTTTGCAACAAGGATATGCAATTTTTTTGTCTTTATGAGCATTATGTCACCTTTCAAAGATTTTTCCAAGCAAAAGGATGGGCGGCCGCTGCCTTGTTGCCCTTAAATACGGCCGTGTTGGCTGGTGCAGATGAAGTTGATATATTAAAGGTGTTGTACTTTTTTCTGTAGTTGAGATGAGTAGCTTTATTATAAACTTAAATACCAAAATTTGAACTGATTAACATATTTTCAAAACGTTTTGAGAATAAGTATCCGAGTATTATTGTAATTTTTTGCAATACTGATTTGCTCATCATCAGATGTATCATCCATTTAGATGATCTCGATAAACTTACGACGCCAAATAATATATATAACATCGACTAAACGCGCATGGAAAAATTTTTCAACTGAAAATTGACTGGGAAAAAATAATGCTATTTTCCAAGTAAATTTTCCAAGACTTGGAATCCAAGTCAAAAATTCAGAAGCAAATGAACCGACCCTTGGAAAAATGCACTTTTACTTGGGAAAAACACTTGGACATTCCAAGTCTTGGAACTTGAAAAACCGAGCTGCAAATAAATGACAACTTGGAAAAAGCCGGTTTTCCAAGACTTGGAACTTGGAACTTGGAATTTCAAAGGACTTGGAAAATGACAGAGCAAATAAACTGAGACTTGGAAAATTTTGCGTTCCTCCAAGACTTGGAACTTGGGACTTGGAATTCCAGGTGGAAATGAATTGGCTCCTGGGGATGGTTAGAAGTAGTATCAAGTTTTTTGATGTCACAAACAGCACAGACTTTGGAAATAACTTAAGACAGATTATTTGTCCCTCAATCAGAGAGTAGTTGTTTTGGGGCTCAATGATGACACAAAGTGCCTTCCACAATTTTAAAGCAGTTTTAGCCATACAATCTAAAATCGCCAAACATTTTACCCATTTTGTCAAATAGTCAGTGAAAACAATTATATATTTCCTTCCATTATTTGTCATAGGGAGTGGTCCTAAAATGTCAGTTGCTACCTGATCAAATGGGTCTTTCACTGGCAAGGGGCACAGGGCTGCTTCCATTTTGTGTTTGGGTAATTTACAAGTTACACACCCTAAGCATTCAGTGCAGTGCTTTGTGACATCATTTACCATTCCTTCCCAAAAGCATTTCTCTTCTATGCATTGATAAGTCCTTTCAAGTTTAAAATGTTCAGACAAGATATCATCATAAGATTCAAGTATTTCTTGATCTAGGGAATGTGGGATGACCAGTGTATGCTTACTCCTACTTTTATGTAACTGTCTATACAGGCACTTATCTATCATACAGTAGAATTTAGCTTTAGATAAAATTATGCATTTGGGGTATAGGTCTGAGGGGTAGTGGACCACTTTCTATGTAGCTAATAATGGCCATAAGATCATTGTCCGTACATTGCTCATCTATTAAGCATGATTTTCCCCATAAACAATAGCTACAATAAGGTGTAAAAGAACATCTGCATTTTTGTGCTTTTCTTGTGATTTGTGGGTAAGATTGTAATTAAACTGTAGCATCATGACATGCCACCAGGTGAATCTCCCAGTTAGGTCATTTTCTTTCTTAAAAAGTTCAATAAGTGGGGTTTGACGGCCCAAACCACAGCAAGCGCTTCATGCTCAGTTGTTAAGTAATTTTTTCCTGGATTTGTGAGAGATCTACTAATGTAAGCGATAGAGTGTTCCCTACTGTCAAAAACTTGACTGAGTACAGTGCTAATTTCATAGCCAGATGCATCAGTCTGTACATAAAAATCTTGTGTAAAATCTGGTAATTTCAGGAGTGGGTTATGTCTTAGTGCAATTTTTAGTTTTTTAAATAATTTTTAACACTCATTATTAGTCCATGAGTAAGTTATATTCTTCTGCAAAAGGCTAATGAGTAGTGTGGTAATTTTGCTACTATCTTTAATGAAATGACAATAGTAAGAGACTAAACTGAGGAAAGACCTAAGCCGATCTACATTATGTGGCTGTTTATTTTGTTCAACTGCAAACACTTTTTCTATTTCTATCAGGTGCTAGTGTATTGGCTGTGAGTTCATGCCTCAAGAATTTGACTCCTCTCTTGCAAAAATCACATTTTTTGAGGCAAAGTTTGAATCCTGCATGTTTTTAGCTAGTCAAAAACTTATTCAAGTTTTGGCATATGATTTTCAAAAGTTTTAGGATTAAATAAGAATGTTATCCAAGTAAACTAAACAAATTTTCCATTGAAATCCTTAGAGAATGGTGTCCATAAGTTGCTGATACATACTTTAGGCATTGCAGAGGCCAAAACAGTGTAGATTCCACTCATAGAGTATAAAAAAACTTATAAAAGCAGTCATTTCTTTATCAGAAGGGTGGACAGTAAATTTCCAATACCCCCAAGCCTGGTTTAGGGTAGAAAAGCATTTTGCTTTACTGATAGTGTCAAGAATATCATCAACGTGTGGCAATGTGTATGTGTCCTTTTTAGTGATAGCATTCAATCTTTGATAGTCTACACAAAACCGATCAGATCCATACTTTTTTCTTGACTAACACAATAGGGCTTTGCCCAAGGGTTAATATGGAGGGGCTGATTAGTCCTGTCTCAAGCATCTGATTAACGTGTTATGATTCGAGCCCTGTCTGTAAAAGGTAATCTATTAGGCTAACTTTTGACTGTGGTATGGTTCTCAGTGTGAGTTAGATGATTAATAAGTGGAGTTCTTCACTAAATTGTGTTCATTCTGTACAGAGTTGGATCCATTAGACTGTAATAATTTTAGTGTGATCAAGGGTTAAATTAATGTTAAGTTTGATATTATTCACAATCTGTTCATTTATGCTCTGGGTGACATTGTGCATGTCAGGGGTACCAGTTGTAGCCGCAAATCTTTAGAGGGGCGGGTGCTATACCACCAAAAGAGTAATGGGGGTCATGGGTGGGCATGAAGTCCCACAATTTTAGAGTTTTTGTGAAGCTTAATATTGATACTTTTAGAGGCTGTGGATTCAAATTCGAATGTGATTCTGTAACATGGGTCTATCAAAAAGTCAAATATAAGGTTATTCTACTGTAATGCTTAGAAAATGGAGAAAAGCCGTTGAAAATTACAAATACTGATCTATGAATTGCTCTATGAATGAGTTTGGATCTGGGTGACTGAGAATGTCTATAAGCTTGAACCAAACTAGTGGGCACAGTAGATTGGTTTACACATTTAAGCAGTTA